>APFE031530629.1:78124-118285 GCA_000404065.3 Pinus taeda
TGACAAAGAGGACAATATGGCTATTGATGGGGCCATATAACTGCAGATAGTCAAGGTGACAAAATTCAGTGTAACAGACACCATATTTCTTCTTCAGGAATTAAGGTGGATCCAACAAAAATACAAGTCATTGTGAATTTAATGCCACCTACAACTAAAAAACAAGTAAGAAGTTTCTTAGGTTATGCAGGCTACTA
The DNA here is from genome assembly GCA_000404065.3 of Pinus taeda. Taxonomy (NCBI): domain Eukaryota; kingdom Viridiplantae; phylum Streptophyta; class Pinopsida; order Pinales; family Pinaceae; genus Pinus; species Pinus taeda. Next base: position 78,322 of record APFE031530629.1, read on the forward strand.
TAGGAGATTTATTGAAAATTTCAATAAAATAGCTCTACCTCTATTCAAGTTACTTGCAAAAGATGTTGAATTCCAATGGAAAAATAATTTTCAAAATGCATTTTAATTATTAAAAGAACAATTGTTAGTTTCCCCCATTCTTTGAGGACCAAATTGGTTGTTGCCATTTCATATATATATTAATGCATTTGAAACAACTATATGTGCACCACTTGGATAGAAAGAAAACCAATTTAATTATGCCATATATTTCATAAGAAAAAACTTAAAACCGACTTAATTGAACTACACAGTTACAGAAAATGAAATGCTAGCTATAGTACATGCAGTTAATAAATTCAGGCATTACATAACAGGCTATCAAGTATTCATTCACACAAACCATTCAACCATTAGATGTTTAATGAATAAATCATTACAAATGGAAGAATTACTACATGGATGTTGTTAATGCAAGAATTTAACATTACAATTCAAAATTGATTATGTAAATATAATGAAGTAGCTGACTTTCTTTTAAGGATTCATTCATTTGGTGATCCAAATCTTGTTTTAGATTATTTTCCAGATGAACATCTATTTGCAATAACTGTGAAAACCCCATGGTTTGTAGATATAGCTAACTATTTATCTTCTGGAATATTAACATCCCACTTGACATATAAACAAAAAAGAAAATTAATTAGAGAAAGTGGTAGATATAGCTAGGTCAATGGCGATCTCTTTTACACTAGTTTTGATCTGATAATAAGAAAATGTGTTAGAGAAGATGAAATCTTAGATATTTTGAAAGCATGTCATGACAAGCCATGTGGTGGTCATTTTGCAGATAAGTGGACAATCTACAAGGTATCGAAGCTTGGCTACTACTCGACAACAATCTTCAAGGATTCCAAAGCTTATGTCAAAATATGTGACCGATGCCAAAAAATAGGAAGGCCAATAATATAAGTTGAAATATCATTAAAGCCACAAGTACTCATAGAGCCATTTGAGCAATGGGCTCTAGACTTTATGGGATCCATAAACTCACCTTCAAATGGAAATAAGTACATCCTAGTATGTACCGATTATGTTACTAAGTGAGTTGAGGCAACGACAGTGAAAAGAGAAACAGAAGACACAGTAGTCACATATTTGAGGAAATATTTGTTAGATTTGGAGTTCTAAGAAAATTTGTAACTGATCAAGGCACATAGTTCACCTCCAAATTTATTTGAGATCTTACATAGAAGTACAAGATCAAACATAGAAATCAAATTCGTACCATCCTCAAGCAAACAGATAAGTGGAGTCAACAAACAAACTCTGGGAGAATATCATGATGAAAACTGTACAAATGAATAGAAAGGACTGATCATAGAAATTGAGAGATGCACTATGGGCATATATAATAACATGGAAGAGCACAACTGGGTTCAGTCCATATCAGTTGGTGGATGGAAAAGAAGTCCTGTTACCCATAGAATTTCAAATACATACATTCAAACTAGCAGCAAAGTTGGGAATGGAATTATTTGAAACACAACAACAATTAGTCATGGAATTAAATCGACTAGATGAAATAAGATAGCAAGTAGTATAGCACATATCTCTTGTGCAACAACAAAGAATAAAATGGCATGATCGATTTATAAAAAATAAAACATTCAATAAAGAAGACTAGGAATTATTGTTTGACTCCAAGTTTAAGGATTTCAAAGCAAAGTTTACAACTCATTTGTTGGGGCCATATGAGATAGAAGAGATATTTGACAATTGAGCTGTCAAAATAAAAACAATTGATGAATCATCTATTTCATTTATCCTAAAACAAACTCGAATTCATATAGGAAAACCAACTAGTTTTACTTATATTAATTCTTTACCTTGTTTCACTCTTACTTTTCTTTGATTTTTCATAAATAATCCTCCAAGAAATAAAAGACTTAAGGACAAGTCTTAACATAAGCAAGGGGGGAGTTTGTAATAAAACTATGCAAATAGTTTGAGCAACTGAATTACAGAAGGAACCTGAATTGCATGTCAGAAGGGACCTGATACATCATTGAAAATATTGTGCAGAAGGGACCTAAGATATCATTATGTGGAAGAGACATGTATTATATGATAGAAGAAATGTAAACTATTGTTGAAAAGTACATGTTAGAGGGGGACCCAAAACATTAATTACAAATTGCAGAAGGGACATGAACAACATCAACATTCAAAGATGTTGAATCAATGTCAGATGCGAAAACATGAAGCAGAAATAAGTCTCTACATTTCAATATATCCTGGAGGAGCCATAACATACATTGTCAACCATCATTTGACTAGAGGACACCATTGACATCAAATATTTCATGGGAGTACAAGTACATTAAGTGAAAATTTTGCTCTTAAAATTTCAATTTTTTTTAAATTTTTTCTAGAAGTTGTTAAAACTAATTTAGTGCTTCATATGAATTCCATTACATTTTACCTATATCCTACCACTACTTTAATTATAATCACCTATTCATTACACTTTCCTACATTTAACCATCATTTCAATCATTAAAAAAAAAACCATCACATTAATCCTAATTATTTTCTTAAGCATATGGATCAAGAATTAAAAGCTCAATATTGAAATCCTTGTTGGCCTACAAAAACAACAAAGGTTAGTGTCATGATAGAAATTTAATTTTAAATATGACGATTCTACGGTCATTTTAAAATTAAATTAAAAGTTGAAAATGCAATATACATATGGCTAAGCTATGGAGCGCACAATGTAAAATGATAAAGGACATAACCTAAGTTGAAATGATGCAATGAAAAGAATGAAATTATGATGCATTTTTATTAAGGTATGGGCATGGAAAGGAATGAAGGCAGATATGAGTGAAGCAGAAAACGTGAGTTATGGTGATGGTACGTATGCAGACACCATGGAGAAAGGACGTATTGCAGGTCAAATAAATCAAGCCACGGAGGCATCTGAGTTGGAGGTCGGCATGAAAAATGGTAAACAAAAATTCGAAAGAAACACAGTGCTATGACATAAAACAAACCTTGTGCAAATCCTGATTCAGCCTCCACCATTTTTAAACTAACATACCGCTATGATTGCATTCTTCTTTCACCATCACAGCCATTGTAGGCTCATAAAAAAGAAGTGAACGATGTGCAAACCATAGGAACGCGTTCAAACACTGTGTGAAGAACGAATTGAGTAAGAAAATGCAGAGAGGCTGAGATGAGAAACTTAAGCCGAGAGAAGCAAGCATAAGAAATAGAAAAAGAGAAGTGGAGAAATAAGAAGAGGGTGCATTGATGTTGACTAAGATTTGAGCCAATATATTTTCCCGTCGTGTCAATCAAACACAAAAACAAATTATCGAGATCTCGTGGAAGCAAATAGGTAAGAACAAACTCCAGATTTTTCTCATTGGTGAACGAATATTCAAAATAAATGAAACTCAGGATTTTGTGTTAAGAACGAGTTAAACTACAAGTTATAAATGTGTGTCTTTTCCACCATTAGCTTAAATCCACCACCTATTATCACATGAGGATTATGAGATAATTGAAGAGGAGTCCTAACAACAATAATGTTGTGAAAACACAGGGATACGAGGCTAAACCTAGAGAAAATATCGGGATTGATCCAAAGCAGGTAAACAAAATCGAATTCTTCCACATTTAGCCACAGAATTGTCATAAGAAAATAGAGTGTTGCACAGTGAGTGAATTTTGAAAAATACAGTGAGCCATTTGTTAATTATTTTTGCAAGCAGTGAGCCTAAATCATTTCAGTTTTAATACACAATGAATTTGTCTCTATGGAGGAAGATCTATGTATGAAATCAAAGATCAGAAGGACACTGTGGCATGATTTTTTTTCAAATTTTTACACAGTAAATTTAGAGGCAGAAAATTATACACCAAAACAGAGGAGATTTTTTACAAAATTTTGATAAAACAGAGAATAGAAAATGAGAAATAAAGTAATAAAAACATTTTTACAATTTTTTTAATGATCTTTCTATATCAAAATTTTGTGTTTTTATCAATTTTTGGAAGCAGTGGGCTCGTTTTATAGAAGAACAGAGGTTGAATAAGATTGATTTCATTTTCTTTGAGAAGTAGCATCAGAGAAGAGGTAAGCCTTATCACTATAATGCATGAATAATTCAACAAAGATATATATATGTTCATAAATTTTTATTTTCAAAATGAAAATGATGACAGTGCAAGGTTACGTAAATTGGTTTTCAGAGCATATGGCTACGAGGGTAGAACCAAAAGGTTTCTAGATTGAGCATTGGAAAAAAGAGGCCATAGAAAAACTTTATCAGGCTCGTCTAATAGGCTTCCTCCAAAAGTTTAATGGACACAATGAAAGCATCACTAGGGAGTTCATAAACAATTATGCACAAGATCAAACTATGGTGGGGAATCTAGTTATCCCATTAAGTCCATAATTCATTTCTTAGGCCTTAGATCTACCACTGTTAGGGGAACAATATCATAAGGGCTTGCACTTTAAAGAAAAGGAATGGACTTTCTTTTTGGAGAAAAATAAGAAGGGATCATTTGATAGAACCAAGGGCATTCCGAGGGAATGGTTTAATGAGCCATGGGCAGAATTGGTGTTAATTATTCAGAGATTTTTCACATGTGATAGAAGGCACAATGTGGTGTATCTTTATCATGTCAGATTGCTCTAGCATATCAAAAGAGAAATGAAAATCAATTTTCCATATTTCTTCTCTAGAAATCCGATTAAAATGATAGAGAATGTGAGGAATGAAATTAAACCCAAGGAAGCACAAATCTACCACTAGGAACTCATCAAAATTCTTGTAGAATATCAAATGAAATCCAAGGGTGTAGAGTGGAAAGAGTTTTAAGTTCAACATCATTTTGAATAACAAACCATAAAGGAGAAGTTTAAACCATTTCATTAAACAAGAATCATAACGAACTCACCTCATTATCCAAGGACAAGGTCCAAAAAGCAACAAAATAATATCATGGTTGAGAGAGAAGCATCTTTCCAATCCATTTCCAGGAAGCATAGGAGAAAAAGTCCAGCAGAAACAAGTAGTAAAGAGGAAGACCCTGAGGTACAAATTGTTGAAACACCTTCCACAGAAAAAGAAGTTGATGAAATCATTGAGAGATTACAAAAGGAAGCCTATGAAAATACATTAGAGAAATATTCATACTTTGATAATGTTGAAGCCACTACATTTGCCAAAGACACAAAAGAATTGGAGAAAGAGTTGCACCTTAGTAAAATAAAAGAGTTAACAAATCAATTCGAGATAACCAAAATTCTAGAGATGCATATGAAGAAATAAAACAAGAAAAAAAATGCAAAATTGATCAAGGAAAATGAAAATTTGAATGAATAATTTGGAAAAATAAAAACAAAGAATAATCTTCTTTGTAGGAAAGCTTTCAAGTGGCTTAAAGACAAAGACTCATGGAAGAACAAGTATGAAAAGCAAAAAGTCATGGCTACAATCTACAAGGAAGAGCAGTACAAATAAATTGACTATCTAGTGCAAGCATCACATCAGGACGCATCTAGATTAGGTACAGTGTCTACATCAGAGCTTAGAAGGTCCAAGAGAAAGAAGCAAGCATGAGGACATGCTTGTACATTAGCAAGGGGGAGATGTTGGCCCTCGTTTTTTATCCAAATTTGCTTAATTAAATACACTTAATTTCCATATTATCCATCCATATGCACCCTATTTTGACCAATTTATGCATATCCAGGTATATAAATTAAGTTTTGCAATTTTTAGATGTTTTTATAAAAATTGGATTTGAAGTGCATTTTTTGACAGAACCAGAAATTCCTGTAATGACTTCATTGATGTCATACTTTCAGGACACCTAGGCACGAATTGAGCACATTTCTAGAAATATTAGGAACTAAAAATGGAAGTGTAAATATTTTTTTGGTCAAACCAATCTTAAATAGGCCCAGTCAAAGCTGGTCAAACAAGACTAGTCATTCAAGAAATCCCTAGGAAATAGGCCAAATTTAGGATTTTATGGGATTTTCAAATTTTGAGTGATTGGATGGATTAACTCGACCTGGATAGACATGATAAGGATGGAAATAGATTTTAGATACATTTTAGTTAATTTTGTTTCATGTTTCTCTATTTAAGCCAAAAACATTGAAGGAATGAATATGTAGAATTTGTATAATTTCATCTTGAGACTTCTGAATATTGGGAGTTAATTTGAGGAACCAATTCTATCTTATTTCTGTTGTTCAATGCTGTGGAGGATTGACTGAGTTTGCAATGCCGATAATTTCTTCAAGTGTGCAAGGCAAGGGTGGAGGGTCCCCACACCAAGCCAAGTACACTTCAAGGTTAATTTAGCTTAATTTTCATAAACTAGTTTGGCTTCAGGTTTGTTTAGTTAATTAGATGTATGATGATATGTTATGATTGTTGATGAATCTTAATATTAACTCTAATCTGTATATGAAGGGTCAAATTAGTGTTTAAGTTAAGCTCTCCTTCTATCTGGTTAGGGATTAGAAACTAGAATTCATCTTTCTTACTTTAAGTGATTTTTTGAATTTTCAGTTTCTCACAATGGCATTAATGATGAATGAATTTATAGTGAAAAACAACAAGGACCTCCTTATTTAGGAGTCTCTTCTATTATTATTTTATGCATCTTGAGCTATTATTCATTATTGGTTTTTTACTTTTGTTCATGAAGTAGTATTGTAGAAGAAGGTCAATCTAGTTCTCCTAAGTTAGGAGCCACTTCTCCTACTTATTACATATTAAATTAGAAATTACTTAGCTAAAATTTATATTTGTAATATGCACTTCTAATTTAGGTTATAATTATATTTCCTTCAATTTCCATAACTTATCTTTTAAAGACGATTATAATTGATATCCATATAAATTTGAACATGCTTCTAAGTTCTACAAACCCGGATTGATAGTTAAAATAGTTTTGCTAATTTACTCAATAATTTGTCTGCCCTTGGTGATTTGACTTAAAGTCCAAGTGATATGAGAGAACCCCAACACAAACTTGCGGTAGAAATTGGCAAGACTGAGAAATCTACAGAGCCCTCTTAGATTAGTTGGGGTTGGCCAATCTCGAATGACTTGTATCTTGACTGGGTCCACATGCACACCCTACGCATCAATGATGTACCCCAGATATTGAACCTGGGTCATGCCAAAAGTACATTTCTCCAAAGTGGCACACAACTTGTGTAGTCATAGGGTTTGAAGGACCTGTCGAATATGGTGGAGGTGCTCTTCCCAACTTTGGCTAAGATCAAGATGTCATCTAAATACACCACAACGAAAGAATTGGTGAAATCTCACAAGATGTCGTCCATAAATCTCATGAAGGTTGCGAGGGAATTTGTCAACCCAAAAGGCATGACCAACCATTCGAAAAGGTCCTCCTTGGGTTTGAAGGCAGTCTTCCACACATCAGAGTGTTTGATGGGTAGTTGGTGATAATCGAACTTCAAGTCAACCTTGTTGAAATATTTGTCCCCCCTTGAGCTGGTCCAGAAGGTCTTCAATCCGTGGGATTGGGTACCTATTCCGGATAGTGATCTTGTTCAACATCCAATAGTCAATATAGAGTCTCTAGGTCTTGTCCTTCTTCTATACCAATATAATCGGGCTCCCACATGTTGATGATCTTGGCTTGATGTGACCTTTCTCAAACAATTCCTAAATCTTCCTCTTGATCTCATCATTCTTCAGAATAGAGTGTCGATATATCAGTCCATTAGGTAGCAACGTGCCCATGGTCAGATTGATGGAGTGCTTGACTTGACAATGTAGAGGTACCCCTATAGCTAAGGTGAAAATGTCCCTATACTCCTCCATGACCTTGTCCATCTACTGCTGCTGTGTGGAGGAGCCCTGTTTGGAAGTCATGGCCACAAAATTCTTATTTCCCTAAGAAAAAATCATAACGAAAAAAGGTTTCCTAGTATGGGAAATGATCTTACTGCATTGCTTTGTAGTGATCGAAGAGATGGTGGTAGGTGAGGTTACCTCTGGTATCCTCTACAAGTTATTTCCCAAAGTAATAATCAAAAAGTGAGGTCTAGACTCATATACAACATGTCTCTTCCACAAGTATGTTTTTCCTAATTATACATCACAAACTTCAAGAGAAGAAACATCACACAATACCTCATCCGTGAAGGGCTTGATGCTTTAGGGAAGGGAGAAATATTGGCTGATGCGAAGATCTCGTCCTTGGTGAAGCCGCCCGATGGTGTACAGTCATGGATGTGTTATCATTGGTAGGCCCAACCACTCCAGAAATTCTACTGAAATGAGGTTCTTTTGGCTCCCACTTTTGACAATGAACTATAATGGAGAACCTTTCACCCATCTATGAGTTCAAGAAGTATTCCCCCTCCTCTAGATCTTCAGGATTATTCTTCTAAATTTTGGTGATACACATGGTGCCACTAGGCTCTGCATCAATGATCTACTTCATTTTGTCATTCCCCATGTTAGGTTCTGACTCAAAGTCAGAACATGAGTTTGATTTAGAAGCCTTCAAATTCACCACCAATGACTGCCTGGCTCGAAACTCACTTGTGCTGTGAGTGGAGCTCTTATGGAACTCACACCATTTTCCCATGTCCTTCTTTGTCTTCATGGTGTTTTTCTTTTCTTGTGGATTTGGCAAGTTTCCCTGGGCTGCCTTACCTTGGATTTGGCCTTTGATCTATGGTTTGGGGGTGTATTTTCCTTGCTTTGGATTCCCAGATCAAAAGTATTTCTTCTTCTATTTAAACTTATGCTCAATCTTGATACCATATCAGTATGTCATTCTGAGCGACGAAATGTCCATGAACTCCATCTCGTCCTTGATTTACTTGTGTAGACAACTACAGTACTTGAGTACCAAATTCTGCTCAAAATCCTTGATACCCAACTTAGTGCGGAGGGTATGGAAAATATTTGTGAACTCCAACACATCTTGGTCCCTTTCCTTCCCTAGTGTGGTCTACTTTATGTATTTATCTTCATAGCTCCCGACAAGGTAATTTTGTTCCTTGATGGCATCTCAAAAAGAATCCCAAGTGGGTGCAGCTGAAAAGAATGAAGATTCCCTCACATCCTTTTGTTCATAGTAGGGTTCCCACTAGTCCTTGACGTGTGGAGTGGCTTTGATAAGTGTAAAAGTAATAGTTTCCCAACTGGAAAAGTCATGAATTCTAGAAAAATATCCTTCCAACAGATTCAACCATCTATTTATGGTATGTGCATCTATTTTCCCCTAAAATATGGAAATATCGAAGTTAACTTGTACCTTAAAAGGAGTGGCTCCTCCAGAGTGGCTGTTGGATGAAGATGCGTGGCCTATGGGTAGACGTTAAAAGATATGGGAAAATTTATCCATCATTGTGTTCCTCTGTCACTTGAGGGATTCCTCAAGGAATATTTTGAAAAGATCTCCTTCCTACTCATCTTTATTTTCTTCCACCATGGGAGGCCATCGAGGTTTATGAGGTTGGTCTTGCAAAGGTTTAACCAAATTGAGTCCTAACTCCTTAGACCTTGACCACGTTGGGGACATGCAAAGAAAAACATAGAAAGAGAAGACCACTCTGATACCACTCATCTGAACTTAAATAGGAACATAAAAAATTACAGATATAACCATAAATACATAAATGCAGTAGAAATAACAATTCATTTCATTAATATTAGAATATTGAAATATGCTTACAAACATAATGGAAATAAAATAGCTTGGGTGATGGTAGCTTATCTTTGAGAAGAGACGTGTCAGCTACATGCCTCTTAACTATGTTCCAATGAGGCTCCACAACCTATTTATTATTGAGAAAAAATGGAAAACCCTAAACATCCAAAAACATAACCCTAGGAGATGAAGTGCCAAAATTGTGGGCCCTGTTTGGGTAAATTGGTATATGAATTTCTCAGGGTTGTTACTTTTGCATACGATCTTCATTTGGCTATTAGAATACCTAATTTCCCTAAAAACCTTGTTTAGGGCCTCAAAATGGCTTCAAGAGTTCAAGACCCGAAAAACTGACAAAAATAGAAAATTGTGCTACAATGAAGGAAACTGAAAAAATTGTAAAAGACATTGTTGGGGGTTCAAGTGGAATAGGGGGGTGGCCACCAATAACCACCTGGATCAGTCCTCCCCCCTTAGGAAGAAATGGTCCCCATTGCATTGAGTGCCTCCATGAGATGGGGAAACTTCTGTTGAACTTGGTCCCTAGTAAGCCACTTGCCTTGGTGCAGTAATTGGCCAGATTTGACAACCCAATACAGTTGGATATTCTATTAGCAAGTGCTTTTGAGTTTTGCATCCATGATATGATCAGTTGTGGCTTGTTCCATGCAGTTTGGTTTTAGCTCTATTGGTGTGAGTTGTTCTGCAATGTCGGATGTGTGCAACAATGATGGAAAGTATGGCAGCGGGCAGTGTACATTGAAAACTAGGTTCAAACAAAGGAACAGTGGAATGTTAAGTTCAACAACAGTTTCCCCTACAACATTGGTGATGGTATATGGCCCATATTGAAGTGGTTGAAGCTTGTGATGGTTTCCAGCGAGGCGCTCCTTCCGCAAATGTAGCCAAACTTGTTCGCCCACCTAGAACTTGTGTGACACCCGATGTTGATCATGGCACTACTTTTTCTTAGCATTGGCTTTTTCCAATATATCATGGACCTACTAGCGGAGGTGTTGAATGTGCTCAATGAAGTTGTTAGCCCTATCAGTGACTGGACATGAGCCGAATCTTCTTGAGTAACTGCAAATGGTATGGCCACATCAATGGGACATAATGACTGAAATCCGAGCCCTACATGAAAGGGGTTGTGGCCCATTGAACTGTGGAGAGCTCTATTGTAGCTGTGCTAGACATAGGGGAGACTTTCATCCCTTGTGCGTGGATGCTTTTAGTTATACATTCGCATAATTTGTATGATCATCCTATTGACAACTTATGTTTGGCCATCAGTTTGGGGATGTAAATTCATGAACTTAGTGAGTTTCGTATCCAACATCGACTAGAGAATGACCAAAATACAGTTAGGAGTCTACTATCCCAATCAGAGACAATGGATTGTGGGATCCCAAAGTGTACCCACACTCGCCCAAAGAAGAGCTTAGCAGTGGCCTCTATTGTGATAATCTTCTTGCAGGCCGCCATAATGGCCCTCTTATAGAATTTTGTAGATGACCATGAAAACATAGTCATTGTCGTGCTTAGTAGAAGGAAGGCCCGACATGTAATCCATGGAGATGGATTCCAAAGGTCAACTAGCAGTAGGCAGAGGAGTATATAAGTATGCTTCTTGATGGTAGGTTTGGAAATGGCATAGGCATTGTAGGATTTAATGTACCTCCCAACATCTCGATGTAGGTTCAACCAACAAAATTACGTCTACAGTATTGCCACTATTTTCCCTACTCCGAAATGTCCAATGACCTAACTGTAGTGTGCCTCCCAAATCATCTTGGCACACTCTCTTGAAGGAACAAAAATGTGTCCTAAGTGGCATAACAATGCATCCTGGAGGTGAAAATTTGGAACTTTCTTACCTTCCAGGAGTATCTAGTATGTGCTACTAAATTCTAGATCACTCTCGTAAAGATGCGGCCACCCTGAAGTCTCGTGCCCACAAGATTTGAGCACAGTGATTAACGCCATGACTGGTGGTGGGATGAGGTAGTTTGTAACATTATTGGTTCTTCCCTTCTTGCACTTAATGTTCAAATGGAATTGTTGTAGGTATGTGGACCATTTCTGATGGTGACCATTTGACAACTTCCCTTGTGTCTGTATGAACTACAGGGGTTGGTGGTATGTGTGGATGACCGTTTCCTTCCCCATAATGTAGTTCTTCCATTGATGACATTCATGCATAATGGAATACATTTCTTTGTTGTATGTGGGATAATTTAGGACTGTTTCTGAAAGTGTCTCAATGTGGTAAGCTACTAAATGGTCTTACTGAGTAAGAACTGCACCAGTAGCATAGTCAAAATTGTCTATATCAACCTCAATGGTTTTGCTGGTCTGGTAATGTGAGCACTGGTGTAGAGTAGAGGTGATTCTTCAACTTGGGAAACAACTTATGTTGGGTTTCAGATCAAGAAAAAGTTTCTTTCACTTTTCCCTTGATGAATTGACATAAAGGCCAAGTGATATGAGAGAACCCCAACACAAACCTTTAGTAGAAATTGGAAAGACCCAAAAAGCTATGGAACTCTATGAGAGTGGTTGGGGCTGGCCAATCCCGAATGAATTGTATCTTGGCTGTGTCCACATGCACACCCTGTACATAAATGATCTACCCCAAGTATTGAACCTAGGTCATTCCAAAAGTGCATTTCTCCAAATTGGCACACAACCTATGTTGTCGTAGGGTTCGAAGAACTTGTTGAACATGGTGGAGGTGATATTCTTAACTCTAGCTGAAGAAAAAGATGTCATGTAAATACACCACTACAAAGGCATTGGTGAAGGGTTGCAAGATGTCGTCCATTATTCTCATGAATGTTGCAGGGTCATTCATCAACCCAAAAGGCATGACTAAAAATTCGAGAAGGCCCTCCTTAGATTTGAAGGTAGTTTTCCACACATTGGAGGGTTTGATAAGCACCTGGTGATAACCAAACTTCAAGTCAATCTTGTTAAAATATTTGGCCCACTTGAGCTGGTCCAGAAAGTAACCAATTCATGGGATTGGGTACTTATTCCGGATAGTGATCTTTTTCAATGCCTGATAGTCAGTATAGAGTCTCCAAGTCTCATCCTCCTTCTGTACCAATACAATTGGGTTACGGAGTGATGATCTTGACCTGATGTGCCCTTTCTACATCAACTCTTGAATCTACCTCTTAATCTCAGTGTTCTCCACAACAGCACATCGATAGATCAGTCCATTGGGTAGAGGTACACTCGGGTTCAGATCAATGGAGTGCTTGATTTGCGAGTGTAGAGGTATCCTTGTAGGTGAGGCGAAAATGTCCCTATACTCCTCCATAACCCTGTCCATCTGCCACTGTTATGTGGAGGAGCCCTGTCTGGAAGTCGTGGCCACAAAATTATTCTTCCCTTGAGGGAAAATCATATGGAAATTGATTTCCTAGTATGCAAAATGATCTTACTACATTGTTTTGCAGTGATCAAAGAGATGGCGGTAGGCAAGGCTACCTATGATATCCTCTACAACTTATTTCCCAAAGTAATAATCATAGAGTGAGGTCTAGACTCATATACAGGATGTTGCTTCCACAAGTATGGTTGTCCCAATTAAACATCACAAACTTCAAGAGGAGAAACATCACACAATACCTCATCCATGAAAAGCTTGATGTTGTAGGGAAGGTGACATTGCTAGCTAACATAAAGATCTCGTCCTTGGTGAAGCCACTCGATGGTGTATAGCTGCAGATGTGTTGTTATTGGTAGGTCCAACTTCTTCATGACCTCGAATGAAATGAGGTTCTTTTGGCTCCTGCTGTCAACAATGAACTGCAATGGAGAACACTTCACCCACATCTATGAGTGGAAGAGGCATTCCACCTCCTTTGGATCTTTAGGCTCATTATTCTAGATTTTGGTGGTGGTCATGGTGGAACTTGGCTTCGTGTCAATGATATGCTTCCCTTTGGCATTCCCCATGTCAGGTTCTGACTCATAGTCGGAACACGCATTTGATTCAGAAGCCTTCAACTCGAACAACAGTGACTGCTTGGCCCGACACTCATTTGTTTAGTGAGTGGATCTCTTATGGAACTCAAACAATTTTCTCATGTCCTTCTTTGTCTTCGTTGTTTTTTTCTTTGCTTATGGCTTCGATGGGTTGCCCTAGTCCACCCTACTTTGGATTTGGCCTTTTCTCTATGGTTTGGGGGTGCCATTTCCTTCTTTAGGATTCGCAGATCCAAAGTCTCTCTTCTTTTGTTTAAACTTTTGCTCAATATTGACAGCATAAGGTTATGTCTTGCCATGTGAGATGTCCTGGAACTGTATCTCATCTTAGAGGTAATTTTGTAGACAGCCATGGTACTTGAGTACCAAATACCTCTTAGAATCCTCGATACCCAACTTAGTGCGGAGGGTATGGAAAAAATCTGTGAAATACGACACATCTTGGTCCCTTCCCTACCATAGCGTGGGTCACTTTATGTATTTATCTTCATAGCTCTCGACATGGTAATATTGTTCCTTGATCAAAATCTCGAAAATAATCCCAAGTGGGTGCAACTGAAAACAATGAGGATTCCCTCTCGTACTTTTGTCCACAATAGGTTTCCCACTAGTCCTTGATGTGTCAGGTGGCTTTGAGAAGTGAAAAAGTAATCTTTTCCTGATTGGAAAAGTCATGAACTGAAAAATATACTTCCAATAGATTCAAACATTTATATATGGTGTCTACATCTATTTGTCCCTCAAATATGGGAATATCAAAGTTAACTTGTACCTTAAAATGAGTGGTGCCTCCAGAGTGGCTGCTGGATAAATATGTGTTGCTTGTGGGTAACAGTCAAAGGATCTGGGAAAAGTTATCTATCATCGCATTCCTCTGTCGATCAAGGGCTTCCTTGAGAAATATTTTTAAAGGATCACCTACCCACTCTTCTTTCTTTTCTTCTACCATGGGAGGCCATTGGAATTTGTGAAGTTATTCTTGCAAAGGCTCAACCATATCGAGCCCTAACTCCTTATACCCTGACCGCATTGGGGACATGCAAAAAAAAAATATAGAGAAAGAGCAGACCACTCTGATACCACTGATCCAAACTTAAACATAAACACAATACTTCATTTCATTAATATCATAATAATGAAATATGATTACAAACAAAATCAAAATAAACTAGCTCAGGCGATGGTAGCTTATATCTGAGAAGAGATGTGGCAGCTACATTCCTTTGAATTATGTTACGATGAGGCTACAAGGCCTATTTATTATTCAAAAATAATGAAAAACCCTAAACATCCAAAAAACCTAACCCTAGGAAATGAAGCGCTAAAACTGTAGGCCCTATTTCGGTAAATTGGTACATCAATTTCTCGGGGTCGTAGCTTTGGTACACAATCTTTGTTTGGCTATCATAATACCTTGTTTTGAATATCTTGAAGAGGAGGCCGAAAAAAATATAGTGATGATGTTTGGGAACTTATTGGTCTATCCAATTTCCCTAAAAACATCATTTAGGTCCTCAAAACAACTCTGGAACTTCAAGACCTGAAAAACTGCCAAAAATAGTAAACTGTGCTACAATTAAGGAAACTGAAAAACTAAAAGAGATGGTGTTGGAGGTCTAAGTGGAATAGGAGGGTGACCACCAATATCCACATGGATCAGTCCTCCCCCCTTAGGAAGCAATGGTCCCCATTGCATTGAGTGCCTCCATGAGATGGGGAATATTTTGTTGAGCTTGGTCCGTAGTGAGCCACTTGCCTTGGTGTAGGAGTTGGCCAACTTTGACAACCCAATATAGTTGGATCTTCTGTTGGTGAGTGTTCTTGATGAGTGTGTCAATGATCTGATTGTTTGTGGCATGTTCCTTGCAGTTTGGGTTTAGCTCTGTTAGTGTGAGTTTTTCTACAATGTCAGATGTGTCCAACAATGGTGGAAGGTATGGCTGAAGGTGGTCTACATTGAACACTGGGTACAGACTAAGGAATGGTGGAATGTTGAGCTCAAAGGAATTGTCCCCTATAGCCTTGGTGATGGTGTATGGCCAATTTCAAAGCAGGCGAAGCTTGTGATGGGGTCCACCGAGGCGCTCCTTCTACAAATGTAGCCAAACTTTGTCACCCTCCTAGAACTTCTACGACACCCGATGCTGATCATGGCACTGCTTTTGCTTGGCATTCCCTCTATCCAATATATCATGGACCTACTGGTGGATGTGTTGAATGCGCTCAATGAAGCTCTTAGCCCTGTCAGCTTCAGACTGGACATTAGCCGAATCTACCTGAGTAGCTGCAAATGGTGTGGTCACATCAATGGGACATAATGGCTAAAATCCCAGCCCTACCTAAGAGGGGTTGTGGCCCATTGAGTTGTGGAGAGATCTGTTGTAGTTTTGTTGGGCATAGTGGAGGGTTTCATCCCATGTGTGTGGATTCTTCAAGTTGTACATGTGCAGAATGTGTATTATCATCCTATTAAGGACTTCTGTTTGGCCATTAGTTTGGGGATGGAAAGTTGTGGAATTAGTGAATTTGGTATCCAACATTGACTAGAGACTTGACCAAAATTATCTTAGGAATCTATTGTCTTGATAAGGGACAATGGACTATGGGATCCCAAAGTGTACCCACACTCTATCAAAGAAGAGCTTAATAGTGACCTCTATTGTGATCCTCTTCTTGTAGGTCGCCATAATGGCCATCTTAGAGAATCTGTCGATGACCACGAAAACAAGGTTGTTGCCATGTTAGTAGAAAGAAGGTCTGACATGTAATCCATGGAGTTGGATTCCCAAGGTTGAATAGGAGTAGGAAGAGGCATATATAGGGCTTTCTTCTTGATGGTTGGTTTGGCAATGCCACAAGAAGTGTAGGATTTAATGTATCTCCCAACATATCGACAAAGGTTCGGGTAATAAAAATACTTATGTAGTACTGAAACTATTTTCTCTGCTCTAAAATGTCCAATGAACTGACTATAGTGTGGCACAACCACTTGAAGGAACCCAAATGTGTCCCAAGTGGCATAATAGTGCATCGTGGAGCTGAAAATTTGGAACTTTCTTACCTTCCAGGAGTGTGTAGTATGTGTTTCCAAATTTTGGATCACTCTCATAAAGATGCGGCCACCTAGAAGTATCGTGCCCATAAGAGTTAAGCACAATGATCAGCGCCATGACTGGTAGTTGGCTGAGGAAGTCTGCAACATTATTGTCGTTTCCCTTCTTGTACTTAATGTTCAAATCGAATTGTTGTAGGTATGGAAAATTTCTGATGGTGATCATTTTGCAACTTCCCTTGTGTATGTATGAATTGCAGAGGTCAGTGGTTTATGTAGATGAACATTTCCTTCCCCAGAATGTAATGATTCCATTGATGATAGGACTACAGAATGGAATACATTTCTTTGTTGTAAGTGGGATACTTTCAGAATGTGTCTAAAAGTGTCTCACATTGGTAAGCCACTAGATGCATCTGCTGAGTAAGAACTGCACCAATAGCATAATTGGAGGCGTCTGTCTCAATCTCAAATGGTTGTTACAAATCTGGTAATGTGACCATTGGTGTAGAGTAGAGGTGATGTTTCAACATGGAAAATGCCTTCTGTTGGGTTTCAGACCCAAAAAGACTTTGTTTTTGCTCTGCCCTTGGTGACTTGACTTAAAGGCAAAGTGATATGAGAGAACCCCAACACGAACCTACAATAGAAATTGGCAAGACCCGGAAAGCTACGAAGCTCTGTTAGAGTGGTTGGGGTTGGCTAATCCCGAATGAATTGTATCTTGGAGGGGTCCACATGCACACCCTACTCATCAATTGTAGAAATTCTCACTGTATATTAACCTGATTATGCAATAGACTAAATCAAAATACTTAATCTACTTCTACAATCAAACTTGTGGAAGCTTAATTAATTTGAGCAAGATCAAACAAAACACATATAACAAAGAAGAAGAATCAATACACATGAAACACGAAAAAATACTCTAGGGAAAGCCTCAGCTAAAAACCCCGCTATCTATATTATCATACAAGTGGAAATATCTCAGGATTACACAAAGCTTTAGCTCTCACAATTATCCAGCTCTCAGTACAATCCCTCACACTGCTCATACACAGACTAGACAACTCATATGCCTTTCCCTCTGCCCTCCAAGCCTCCTATTTCCTTGTGATGTTTTCCCAAGATGTTCCAGCTATAACCTTGTGTGACACTGATCTCACACACTGCTCAAACACACTGTAAAACTGCACAAATCTCAAGGAATGAATTCCTTTTGAATGCAAGAAATTTTCTTATAGGAAAATTTTGGCAACTGATAGTACACTGTCCCTACCTTTAATCTCAACTAGGTCTTTCTCTAAACTGACATGCATGAGTTATTTGTGAGAGAATATTGAGTTATCTGGAGACACTAGTTTCATGCATGCATGCATTAACTAACTGAACTCACAATTAGTTCCTCAAACTATTTGGAACTAATTTAACTGGACTTAACTCAGTTAACTGAGCTAACTAATTACAACTCAAATACAACTCATCCTTATCTCCTTAATTAAGGGATAACTTCCTCAATCAAAGGGATAACTATTGTATGACTTCACAAAAACTTCTAGCTTGAATTTCTCCAACTAATTAACTCAAAATTAGTTAATTAATTATTTTCCAAGCATCTAGTGAGACTAAATTCGAATTTTAATTCAAGGACAAATTAAAATTGGAATATTCTTGTTGCCACATTTCAACACTTCCTCTCAACAAGAAAGGGATTATTTGCCACCTTGATCCTATCTCTATGGAACTCAAATTTACACTTTGACAATGCCTTAGTCAAAACGTCAACATCTTTATCCTCTTTCGAAACATATTGCAAAAACATGATCCTCCTCACCCATAGTCTCTGAGATGATGATACTGAATGTCGATGTGCTTGGACTTGTCATGAAATACTGGATTCTCAGAGTGTTTGATACAACTCTGATTATCACAATAGATCATAGTTGGATCCATCCTCTAATCAAACAAACCAAGTAGAATTTTCTGCATCCAAATGGCCTCACATGCTTCCTGACTTCCAGCCATGTATTTAGCCTCTACTGAGTTGAGTGCAACCAACCTTTGTTTCCTACTGTACCAAGAAACTGTAGCTAACCCAAGGTTGAAAAATCCACTTGATGTGCTCTTCCGATCTGATGGAATCCCTGCCCAATCTACATTTGTGAAGCCCTATAGCTTCACTCCCTCTGTTCGTCTATACCATAATCCATACTGGGTTGTGCCTCTAAGGTATCTCAAAGCATTCTTCGCTACCTTCCAAAACATCTTGGTAGGTTGAACCATATCTTGACTTAGTTGGTTCACTACATAGCACAAATCTAGTCGTGTGTTCACTAAATACATAAGTGAACCCACAAGCTGTCGATAAATAGTAGCCTCTACTACTTCTCCTGAAGTAGCATCCTCCTTCCTCCAATTACCTATTAGAGGAGTTTGCATGGGCTTGCACTTCTCCATGTGGAATCTCCTGAGTATCTCATTGGCATACTTGCCTTGAGACACAAACAACTCTCCATTCTTTTGCCACACTTCCATGCCAAGGAAGTAATGCATGAGACCCATGTATTTCATCTTGAATTCTCTTGGAAGGTCCTCCTTGCAAGACATGATCAGCTGATCATCACCTGTCAATATGAGATCATCAACATAAAGAACAATGATCAACTGCTTACCTTCTACAATGATGTGGTAGAGGTTTGCATCCGCTTCACAATTTGTGAAGCCCAACCCAGTGAAGTAGTTGTCGATCATGGTGTACCAAGCATGAGGTGCTTACTTCAGCTCGTACAAATCTCTCTTGAGTCGGCACACATGCGACTCATGATCGAAGGTCTCAAAACCTTCCACTGCTCTATGTACACCTCTTCCTCAATCTTTCCATTGAGGAATGCAGTCTTCACATCCATCTGATGGATCTTCCAACCCATCTGTGCTGATAGTGCCAACATCAATCTGATAGATGAGTATCTTGCTACAGGAGAAAAAGTCCCATCATAGTCGATCCCCTTGACCTATGAGAAATCATGGGCAACAAATCTTGCCTTATGTTTGTCCACACTACCATCAGCAGCTTGCTTTACCTTCTAAAGCCAATGGGAACTCACAACTGACTTGTTCTCCGGTACTGGAACCACATCCCAAACACTATTTCGAACTATGAAGTCATACTCCTCCACCATAGCATCAACCGAAATCGGCTGCTAAACTTCTTCCTCAAAGGAAGATGGTTTGGTCTCAACACATTTCCCAATAAGCGCCATGTATCCAGTGTACCTATCAGGTGACCTCCTCTGTCTATGTTCATAAGATGCTTCTCCCACATTCCCTCTCGCATCCAACAACAATCTATCAGCTTCTCTTGTGTGATTCTGTCCCTCTCTGGATGACTCTGATTGAGTGGATGTCTCCACTCCCGGAACCTCTACATGCAGCTTCTCTGCATCAATCTAAGGCTCCTCCTCCTTAGGAACCAAAAATTCCTCCCCATCCTGTAGTTGGAGCTCCCTCTCAAGGGAAATTCGCATGGCCTTCTGCTCATCAAACTTGACATCTATGCGAACCACTATCCTTTGACTGGTAGGTAAGTACACTTGATAATTATGAGGTGTATCAGTGTACCCCACAAGTATCCCCAACTCAGTTATCAACTCAAGCTTCTTTTGGGCATCCTTGGTCACATGGAAATATATCGATGAGCTAAAGATCCTAAAGTGACCCACATCTGGTCTCTTCCCGGAGAAAGCTTCCTCTTGTGTCTTCATCCCAAGTATGCGATGCGGGCTTCTATTCTACAAATAGACCGTTGTGTTGCATGCCTCAGCCCACAAATTAAGTGGTACGCCTTGGTCATGAAGTATCGCTCGAGCTGGCCCCATAATCGTTCTGTTCTTCCTCTCGGCCACCCCATTCTGTTGTGGGTTATGAGGTGTTATCAACTCCCGTTTAATTCTTTCCGCTATGCAAAAGTCCTTAAAATCTTGAGAGACATACTCTCCACCATTGTCGCTTCTCAAGGCCTTGTTCTTCTTCCCTGATTCTTTCTAAACCAAAGCTTTGAACTCATAAAAATTTGAGAAGGTTTGATCCTTCTTCTGCATGAAATAGATCTAGCATTTACGAGAAAAATCATCAATGAAAATCACATAATACCTTTGTTTCATAGTGGATGCTATCGAGAATGGTCCACACATCAATATGAACTCGCTCCATGATTGCTTCAGCTCGACTGTCTCGATCATGAAAGGAATATTTACTGTACTTTCCCAAGATGCAACCTTTGCATGTGTCCACTTTCTCAAGTTTACCTTGGGAAGTCCGGTAGAGATTTGCCGCATTATCTTCAAGGCCCCATGATGCAAGTGGCCCAACCGTCTATGCCATAGCTTGCCAATGTATTGGCTTTGCACCAATTCTACTTTCGAACTCAATGCAACACAGTCATCTACCTCTAGTTTTTAGAGATTCTTCACTCGAATCCCAATCCTCTTGGTCTGACCCATGGCTATGTGTTCAAAGAATGCCTTTCATTTACTGAAGACAACATCGTAGCCTTTTTCTTCCAACATCATGACCGATACCAAGTTCTTCTTCAGTCCAGGCACATACTTTACATCAGTCAGGGTGAGAGGAGCTCCATTCTCCCTCTTAAAAGCAACCGTGCCTTCTCCTGAAACACAATAATTTCCATCATTGCCCATATCTATGCGCATCTTGAGGTCTTTCTCCTCCAAGGTACTGAATAAAATTTAATCGCTAGTCATGTGGAATGAGGCTTCACTATCCAGATACCAAACACAACCCACCATCTATGAAACCATGCATGCGATGAGGGTAAAATCAAATTCGAATTGAGAGGCCAATGCCTCACCTTTTGATCCTTTTGAGGATCCCTTATAAGATTTCTTCAATGGAAAATTAGTTGCATAATGGCCCACCTCATGACAATTAAAGCATCTCACTTTATATTTGTCAATCTTCTTCCCTCCATGAGAAGAACTCGATTTGGAATGGGAAGCCTTCCCTTTCCCTTTCCTTGCCTTACTTGCTAAGGATAGATTTTCTTCATCATCATGCTTAGATGAAAAACCATCTTTGGTGCTCCTCCTGATCTCCTCCTGCATCAGATCTAACCATGGTCATTCCCAATCCAATAGTTTCTCTCTTCCATTCATAGAGTCCTGGTAGCTATGCCAGCTCTTAGGAAGACCGAGGAGAGCAAGACTCACCATATCATCATCGGCTATCGTTATTCCCACACTTCCAAGATCATCTCTGTAGGTGGTGAGCTTGTTTAGATATGTAGAAATAGTGTTGTCCTTCTCACACTTGATTTTCCAAAGCTTATCCTTGAGTGCCAATTTCCTCTGGTCACTACTGTTATGATATAGGTCATTCAATGTCTTCCACATTGAAAACAGAGTCTTTTTCCCATGGAGACTCGATACAATATGGTATCGAACTCCCTCCATAAGAATCCTTCTCGCCTTCACCACACACTTCTTCCATTCAGCCATTTCTTGTGCATTAGCTGCAGCTGGCTTGGGGATTTCTTGATCAATGAAATACTTCAAACCATTGTCTTCTAATACCACTTCCATGTGATCCTTCCATGCTATGTAATTCAAGCTGCCATCCTGTGCATACTCAAGTCTCAAGCCATTGAACGCCATTGGTGAACTTTGAGGTGTGATAAGAATTCAATTTTTTACCTGCAATCATGAACATTAAACTTTGAATTTTCCTTCTCAGTATACTGTTCATAGCTCTGATCACTTTGCTCTGATAATGCAGAAATTCTCATTGTAGATTAACCTGCTTATGAAATAGAATAAATCAAAATACTTAATCTACTTCTACAATCAAACTTGAAGAAGCTTAATCGATTTGAGAAAGATCAAACAGAACACATATAATAGAGAAGAAGAATCAATACACATGAAACACAGAAAAATACTCTGGCGAAAGCCTCAGCTAAAAACCTCGCTATCTATATTATCATACAAGTGGAAATATCTCAGGATTACTCAAATCTTTAGCTCTCACAGCTATCCATCTCTCAGTATAATCCCTCACACTTCTCATAGACATACTAGACAACTCATATGCCTTTCCCCTTGCCCTCCAAGACTCATATTTCCATGCATTTTTTTCCATGGGTGTTCCAGCTGTAACCTTGTGAGACACTAATCTCACACACTTCTCCAACACACTATAAAACTATGCAAATCTCAAGGAATGAATTTCTTCTGCATGCAAGATATTTTATTATAGGAAAATTCTTTCAACTGATAGTACATTGTCCCTGACTTTAATCTCAACTGGGTCTTTTTCTAAACTAACATACATGAGTTATTTATGAGAGAATATTGAGTTATCTGGAGTACACTAGTTTCATGCATGCATGCATTAACTGACTGAACTCACAATTAGTTCCTCAAACTGTTTCGAACTAATTTAACTGGACTTAACTCAGTTAACTGAGCTAACTAGTTACAACTCAAATACAACTCATCCTTATCTCCTTAATTAAGGGATAACTTCCTCAACAAAGGGATAAATATTGCATGACTTCACAAAAACTTCTAGCTTGAATTTCTCCAACTAATTAACTCAAAATGAATTAATTAAATATTTTTCAAGTAGCTGGTGAGACTAAATTCGAATTTTAATTCAAGGAAAAATTAAAATTGGAATAATCTTGTTGCCACATTTCAACATCAATGATGTACCCAATATATTGAACCTGGGTCACACCAAAAATGCATTTCTCCAAATTGGCACACAGCTTGTGTTGGCGCAGGGTTTGAAGTACTTTTCGAATATGATGGAATTTCTCTTCCCAATTCTAGCTGAAGAAAAATATGTCATCTAAATACACCACCACAAATTCATTGGTGAAGGGTCGCAAGATGTCATTCATCAATCTCATGAAGGTTGCGAGGGTATTCGTCAACTCAAAAGGCATGACCAACCATTCGAAAAGGACCTCCTTGGATTTGAAGGAAATATTCCACACATCAGAGGGTTCGATAGACACCTAGTGATAACCAGAGTTCAAGTCCATCTTGCTAAAAAAATTGGCACCCTTTAGCTGGTCTAGAAGGTCATCAATCTGTGGAATTGGGTTCCTGTTCTGGAAAATGATCTTGTTTAGTGCCCAATAGTTAATAGAGAGTCTCCAGGTCCCATCCTTCTTCTGTACCAATACAATTGGGCTCCCACAAGGTGATAAGCATGGATTGTGGTTCCCTTTCTGCAATAGCTCCCGAATCTTCCTCTTGATCTCATTGTTCTCCAAAATAGGCTCTTGATATATCAGTCCATTGGGTAGCAGTGCACCCAGGGTCAGATTGATGGAGTACTTGACCTGTGAGTGCAGAGGTACCCCTGCAGGTGAGATGAAAATGTTCCTATACTACTCCATGACCTTTTCCTTTTGTTGTTTCTATGTGGAGGAACCCTGTTTGGAACCCATGGCCACAACCTTCTTCTTTCCCTGTGGGTGAATCATAAGGAAAACAAATTTCCCGGTATGGGAAATGATCTTACTGCATTTCTTTGTAGTTATCAAAGAGATGGTGGTAGGTGGGGCTACCTCTGGTATCATGTACAACTTATTTCCCAAAGTAATAATCACAGAGTGAGGTCTAGACTCATATATAGCATGTCGCTTCCACAAGTATGGTTTTACAAATAATACAGCACAAACTTCAAGATGAGCAATAATGCACAGTACCTCATCCATGAAGGGCTTGATGTTGTAGGTAAGGCAACACTACTGGCTGACACAGAGATCTCATCCTTGGTGAAGCCACCCGATGGTGTATGACTACGGATGTGCTATCATCATTAGGCCCAACCACTTCATGATCTCTTCTAAAATGAGGTTCGTTTGGCTCCTATTGTTGACAATGAATTGCAGTGGAGAACCTTTCACCCACATCTATGAGTGGAAGAAGCGTTCCCCTTCCTCTAGATCTTCAAACTCATTCTACTAGATTTTGGTGGTGGCCATGATGGCATTGGGCTCTGTGACAATGATTTTCTTCCCTTTGTCATTCCCCTTGTCGGGTTCTAACTCAGAGTTAGAACATGCATCTAAGTCAAAAGCCTTCAACTCGGCCACTAGTGACTTCTTGACTTGACATTGACTTGTGTTGTGAGTCGAGCTCTTATGGAACTCACACCATTTTCCCCTATCCTTCTTTATCTTCATGGTGTTGTTATTTTCTTGTAGCTTCGGCAGGTTGTCCTGGGCCACCCCACCTTGGCTTTGGCCATTTCTCTGCTATTTGGGGGCACCTTTTCCTTGCTTTAGGTTCACAGATCCAAAGTCTCACTTCTTATATTTAAACTTCTGCTCAATCTTGATAGAGTATTTTTCTGTCATGTCGAGCGAGGAGTTGTCCAGGAACTCCATCTCATCCTAGATGTACTTGTGTAGACATCCTCGGTACTTGAGTATCGAATGTCGCTCAAAATCCTTGATACACAACTTAGTGCAAAGGGTATGGAAAATATTTGTGAAATCCGACACATCTTGGTCCCTTCCTTGTCGTAGCGTAGTCCACTTTATGTATTTATCTTCATATATCCCAACATGTTAATATTGTTCCTTGTGGCATCTCAAAAAGAATCCCAAGTCAGTGTGGCTGAAAATAGTGACGATTCCCTCTCGTCCTTTTGTTCACAAAAGGTTTCCCACTAGTCCTTGACGTGTGGGGCGACTTTGAGAAGTTCAAAACTAATATTTTCTAGATTGCAAAGTCATGAATTGAAAAATATCCTTCCAACAGATTCAACCATTTATCTACAGTGTCTGCATCTATTTCACCCTCAAATATGGGAATATCAAAGTTAATTTGTACCTTAAAAGGATCTAGGCAACGTTATCCATCCTCACGTTCCTCTATCTCTCAAGGGCTTCCTCGAGTAATATTTTGAAAGAATATCCTACTCCCGCCTCTTTCTTTTCTTCCGCCATGCAAGGTCATCGGGGTTTGCGCGACTGGTCTGGAAAAGGTTCAACCAAATCGAGCCCTAACTCCTTATACCTTGAACTCGTTTTGAACATGCAAAGAAACACAAGGAAACAACAGACCACTCTAATACTATTGATCTGAAATTAAACAGGGATGCAAAAAATTACAAATATAACTGTAAATACATAAATGCAAAAGAAATAACCCTTAATTTCATTAATGTCAAAATACTAAAATATACTTACAAACATAATGGAAATAAACTAGCTCGGGCGATAGTAGCTTATCTATGAGAAGAGATGTGAGGGTTACATGCCTCTAAAATGTGTTACAATTAGGCTCCAAGGCCTATTTATTATTGAAAAATAATTGAAAACCCTAAACATCCAAAAACCTAACCCTAAGAGATGAAACGCCAAAATTGTGGGACCTATTTGGGTAAATTGGTACATCAATCTGTCGGGGTCGTAACTTTGGCATATGATCATCATTTGGCTATCATAATACCTTGTTTTGAAGATCTTGTAGCGGAGGCGGAAAGCAATTGTTGAAATTTTTTTAGTCTCTCTGTTTTCCCTAAAATTGTTGTTTATGGCCTCAAAATGGCTTCGGAAGTTCAAGAACCTGAAAAACTGCAAGAAATAGTAAGCTATGCTACAATTAAGGAAACTAAAAAACTGAAAGAGATAGTGTTGTGGGTCCAAGTGGAATAGGAGGGTGGCCACCAATATCCACCTAGATTAGTCCTAGCCCCTTAGGAAGCAGTGGTCCACATTGCATTGAGTGCCTCCATGAGATGGGGAAACTTACGCTAAACTTGGTCCTTGCTAAGCCACTTGCCTTGGTGTAGAAGTTGGCCAAATTTAACAACCCAATATAATTGGATCTTCTGTTGGCGAGTGTTCTTGATATGTGTGTCCATGATTCGATCAATTGTGGCATGTTCCATGTAGTTTTGGTTTAACTATGTTGGTGTGAGTTGTTCTACAATGTCAAATGTGTCCAGCAATAGTCAAAAGTATGACGAAAGGTGGTCTATATTAAACAATGGGTGTAGAACAAGGAACAATGGAATGTTGAGCTTGAAGGAATTGTCCCCCACAACCTTGGTGATGGTGTATGGCCCATATCAGAGTGTGAGAAGCTTGCGATGGGTTTAGTGAGGCACTCCTTCTGCAAGTGTAGCCAAACTTTTTGGCCCACCTAGAACTTGTGGGACACCCGATGCTAATCATGGCACTACTTGTACTTAGCATTGGCTTTGTCTAGTATATCATGGACCTACTAGAAAATGTCTTGAATCCACTCAATGAAGTTGTTAGCCCTGTCTGTTCTAGATTGGACATGAGTTGAATATGCTTGAATAATTGAAAATGGTATGGCCACATTAATCAGACATAATGGCTGAAATCTCAACCCTACCTGGAAGGGGATGTGGCTCATTGATTTGTGGAGAGCTCTGTTATAGTTGTGTTGGACATAGGGGAGGCTTTCATCCCATGTACGTGGATGCTTTGAGTTGTACATGTGTAGAATGTGTATGATCATTTTGTTGATGACTTCTGTTTGGCCATCAATTTGGTGATGGAAAGTCGTGGACTTAGTGAATTTGGTATCTAGCATAGCCGAGAGACTTGACCAAAATGCACTTAGGAACTTTTTGTCCAGATAAGAGACAATGGACTGTGGGATCCTAAAGTGTATCGACACTCACTCAAAGAAGAGCTTAGTAGTGGCCTATGCTATGATACTCTCCTTGTAGGCCACAATAGTGGCCATCTTAGATAATCTGTCAACGACCATGAAAGTGTAGTCATTTTTGTGCTTAGTAGAAGGAAGGCCCGATATATAATCCATGGAGATGGATTCTGAAGGTCAACTAAGAGTAGGTAGAGGAGTATATATGGCTTTCTTCTTTATGGTTGGTTTGGAAATGTCATGGAAGTGTAGGATTTAATGTACCACCCAACATCTCGATGAAGATTCGGCAAATAAAAATACTTCTGGACTACTACCATTGTATTCTCTGAAATTTCTAGCGACCCGACTATAGTGCATGTCCCAAATCATCTTGGCATGCTTGCTTGAAGGAACACAAATGTGTCTTAGGTGGCATAATAGTG
The DNA here is from genome assembly GCA_000404065.3 of Pinus taeda. Taxonomy (NCBI): domain Eukaryota; kingdom Viridiplantae; phylum Streptophyta; class Pinopsida; order Pinales; family Pinaceae; genus Pinus; species Pinus taeda. Next base: position 106,191 of record APFE031530629.1, read on the forward strand.
CATCCTAAAGGTGAAAATTTGGAACTTGCTTAACTTCCAGGAGTGTGTTGTATGTGCTACCGAATTTTGGACCACTCTTGTAAAGATGTGGTCACTTTGAAGTCTCGTGCCCATAGGAGTCTAGCACAATGATCAGCACCATGATTGGTGGATAGCTGACGTAGTCTGCAACATTATTGGTGTTTCCCTTCTTGTACTTAATATTCAAATGGAATTCTTGCAATGATGTAGACAATTTCTGATGGCAATCGTTCTACAACTTTCCTTGTGTTTGTATGAACTTCAGGGATCAGTGGTTTGTGTGGTTGACCGTTTCCTTCCCCAGAATGTAATGCTTTCATTGACGATAGGCCTGCACAATGTAATACATTTCTTTGTCTTTGGTGGGATACTTTCAAACTGTGTCTGAATGTGTCTCACTATGGTAAGCCACTAGATTCCCTTGTTGAGTAAGAACTGCACCAATAACATAGTCGGAGGCATCTGTCTCAAGCTCAAATGGTTTCTGTAAGTCTGGTAATGTGACCACTGGTGTAGAGTAGAGGCGATGCTTCAACTTGGAAAATGCCTTCTATTGGGTTTTGGACCATGAAAAATTTTCTTTCGCTTCACCCTTGGTGACTTGACTTAAAGGCCAAGTGATATGAGAGAAACCCAACACGAACCTACAGTAGAAATTGGCAAGACCGAGAAAGTTGCAGAGCTTTGTTAGAGTGGTTGGGGTTGTCCAATTTTGAATGACTTGCATCTTGGCTGAGTCCACATGCATACCCTACTCATCAATGATGTACCCTAGATATTGAACCTGGGTCATGCCAAAAGTGCATTTCTCTAATTGGCACACAACTTGTGTTGTCACATGGTTTGATGAACCTGTCGAATATGGTGGAGGCACTCTTCCCAAATTTGGTTGAAGATCAAGATGCCATTCAAATACACCACCATGATTGAATTGGTGAAGGGTCGGAAGATGTCGTCCATCAATCTCATGAAGGTTGTGGGGGCATTTGTTAACATGAAAGGAATGACCAAACATTCGAAAAGGCCCTCCTTGGATTTGAAGGTATTCTTCCACACATCGGAGGGTTTGATAAGGACCTAGTGATAACCAGACTTCAAGTCAATATTTCTTAAATATTTGGCCTATTTGAGCTAGTCCAGCAGGTCATCAATATGTGGGATTGGGTACCTATTCCAGACAGTGATCTTGTTTAGCGCCAGATAGTTAATATAGATTCTCCAGGTCCCATCCTTCTTCTGTACCAATACGATCAAGCTTCCACAGGGTGATGACATGCCCTAATGTACCCTTTCTGTAATAACTCCTGAATCTACCTCTTGATCTCATCATTCTCCATAACAAAGTGTCGATAGATCAATCCATTTGATAGCGGCACGCCCAAGGTCAGATCAATGGAGTGCTTGACCTAATAGTGTAGAGGTATCCTTGTAGATGAGACAAAAATGTCCCTAAATGCCTCCATGACCTTGTCCATCTATTGCTGCTGTGTAGAGGAGCTCTGTTTGGAAGCCATGGCAACAAACTTCTTCTTTCCCTAATGGAAAATCATAAGGAAAAAAAAAATCATAGTTTGGGAAATGATCTTACTGCATTGCTTTAAAGTGATTAAAGAGATGGCGGTAGGAGGGGCTAGCTTTGGTATCATGTACAACTTATTTCCCAAAGTAATAATTACAGAGAAACGTTTAGACTCATATACAACATGTTGCTTCCACAAGTATGGTTGTCCTAATAATACATCACAAACTTCAAGAGGAGAAACATCACACAATACCTCATCTATGAAGGGCTTGATGCTGTAGGGAAGGTGACACTACTGGCTGATACAAAGATCTCATCCTTAGTGAAGCCAATCGATGGTGTATGGTTGCAGATGTGCTATCATCAATAGGACCAACCGGTTCATGAATTCAACTGAAATAAGGTACGTTTTTCTCCTACTGTCAAAAATGAATTGTAGTGGAGAACCTTTCATCCACATCTATGAGTGGAAGAGGCATTCAACCTCCTCTAGATATTCAAGCTCATTATTCTGGATTTTGGTGGTGGCCATGGTCGCACTGGGCTCTGTGTGAAGGATTTGCTTCCCTTTGTCATTCCCTCTATCAGGTTCTGACTCAGAGTCAGAACATGCATCTGATTCAGAAGCCTTCAGCTCAGCCACTAGTGACTGCTTGACCCGAAACTCAATTGTATTTTGAGTGGAGCTCTTATGGAACTCAATTATCATGTCATTATTTGTCTTCATGGTGTTGTTATTTGCTTGAAACTTTGGTGGGTTGTGCTAGGATGCCCTACCTTAGGTTTGGCCTTTGATCGTGTTTTGGGGGTGCCTTTTCCTTGCTTCAGATTTGCAGATCCAAAGTCTTGCTTCTTGTGTTTAAGATTTTGCTCAATCTTAGCGGCATAATGTTGTGTTGTGCCGATCAAGGAGATATCTAGGAACTCCATCTCATCTTGGAGGTACTTGTGTAGGCAACCGCATTACTTGAGTACCAAATTCTGATAAATATCCTTGATACCCAACTTAGTGCAAAGGGTATGGAAAATATTTGTGAACTCTGGCACATCTTGGTCCCTTCCTTGCCATAGAGTGGGCCACTTTATGTGTTTATCTTCATAGCTCCGGAAATGGTATTATTGTTCCTTGATGGCATCTCAGAAAGAATCCATAGTGGGTGTGGCTGAAAATGTTGAGGCTTCCCTCTCGTCCTTTTGTTCATAATAGGTTTCCTACCGGTCCCTAACATGTAGGGCAGCTTTTAGAAGTGCAAAAGTAACATTTTCCCAATTGGAAAAGTCATGAAATGAAAAATATCCTTCCAATAAATTCAACCATTTATTTATGACGTCTACATCTATTTGGCCATCAAATATGGGAATATCAAAGTTAACTTGTACCTTGAAAGGAGTGGTGCCTCCAAAGTGGCTGTTGGATGAAGATGCATCGTTTGTGGGTAGTCATCAAAAGATTTGGGCAAAGTTATTTATCACCATGTTCCTTTGTCACTTGAGGGCTTCCTCGAGAAATATTTTGAAAGGATCACCTGCCCCCTCGTATTTCTTTTCTTCCACCATGGGAAGCCATCAAGGTTTGCAAGGATGGTCTTGAAAAGGTTCAACCAAATCGAGCCCTAAATCCTTATACCTGACCTCGTTGGGGACATGCAAAGAAAAATAGAGAAAGAATAGACCACTATGATACCACTAATCCAAACTTAAACAAGAATGCAACAAATTACAGATATAAACATAAATATAGAAATGGAGCAGAAATAACACTTCATTTCATTAATATCAAAATACTAAAATATGCTTTACAACATAATGGATATAAACTAGCTCAGGTGAAGGTATCTTATCTCTGAGAAGACATGTGGTAGCTACATGTGTCTGAACTATGTTACAATGATGCTCCAAGCCCTATTTATTATTGAGAAATAATGGAAAACCTAAATATCAAAAAACCTAACCCTAGGAGATGAAGTGCCAAAACTATGGGGCCCATTTGGGGAAATTGGTACATCAATTCCTCGGGGTCATAACTTTTGCATATGATCTCCTTTTGGCTATCATAATACCTCGTTTCGAAGATCTCAAAGAGGAGGATAAAATCAAGCTTGTAGGGGTGCTTGAGATTTTTTCAACCTCTCAAGTTTCCTTAAAAACGTCTTTTAGGGCTTGAAAAGCGCTCTGGAAGTTCAAGACCTAAAAAACTGCCAAACATAGTAAATTGTGCTACACTTAAGGAAATTGAAAAACTAAAAGAGATAGTTTTGGGGGTCCAAGTGGAATAGGAGGGTGGCCACCAATATCCACTTGGATCAGTTCTCCCCACATAGGAAGCAGTGGTCCCCATTGCGTTGAGCGCCTCCATGATATGGGAAAACTCTTGCTGAATTTGGTCCCTGGTGAGGCACTTGCCTTGGTGGAGGATTTGGCCAGCTTTGACAACCCGATACAGTTGGATCTTCTATTGGCGAGTTTTCTTGATCTGTGTGTCCATGATCTATTTAGTTCTGTCCTGTTCCATGCAGTTTGGGTTTAGTTCGGTTGGTGTGGATTGTTCTGCAATGTGAGATGTGTCCATCAATGGTCAAAAGTATGGTTGAATGTGGTCTACATTGAACATTGGGTGCAGACCAAGCAATGGTGGAATGTTGAGTTCGAAGGAATTCCCCCCTACAACCTTAGTGATAGTGTATGGTATGTATCAAAGAGGGCGAAGGTTGTGATTGGATCTAGCGAGATGCTCATTTTACAAATGTAGCCAAGCTTTATCACCCACCTAGAACTTGTGTGACACCCGATGCTAATCATGGTGTTGCTTGTAGTTAGCATTGGATCTATCCAATATATCATGGACCTACTGGTGGATGTGTTGAATGTGCTAAATGAAGGTCTTAACCCTATCGACTTCAAAGTGGACATCTGTCGAATCTTCCTGAGTAGCTGCAAATGGTGACATAATGGATGGATTCCAAACCCTGCTTGAAAGAGTTCATGGCCCATTCAACTGTGGAGACCTATGTTGTAGCTGTGCTCAACATAGGGGAGGGTTTCATCCCATGTGTGTGGATGTGTGGAGTTGTACATGTGCCAAATGTATGAGAATTTTGTTGACGATTTCCATTTGGCTATCAATATGGGGGAAAGTCATGGACTTAGTGAGTTTGGTATCCAACATCGACTAGAGACTTGACCAAAATTCACTTAGGGATTTGTTATCTTGATAAGCGACAATGGATTGTGGGATCCCAAAGTGTAACACACTCACTCAAAGAATAGATTAGCTGCTACAATACTCTTCTTGTAGGCCACCATATTGGACATCTTAGAGAATCTATCGATGACCACAAAAACACATTCATTGTGATGCTTAGTAGAAGGAAGGCCCGACATGTAATCCATGGAGATAGATTCCCAAGGTCGACTAGGAGTAGGCAGAGGAGTATATAGATCTTGCTTCTTGATATTTAGTTTGGAAATGTCACAGGAAGTGCAAGATTTAATGTACCTCCCAACATGTCGACGAAGCTTCCGCCAATAAAAATACTTCTACAATACTACCACTATTTTATTTACTATGAAATGTCCAACGACCTGGCTATAGTGTGACTCCCAAATCATCTTGGCATGCTCGCTTGAAGGAACACAAATGTGTCCTAGGTGGCATAACAGTGCACCCTTGAGGTGAACATTTGGAACTTTCTTACCTTCCAGGAGTGTCTAGTATGTGCTACAAAATTATGGATCACTCTCGTAATGATGCGACCACCCCGAAGTCTCATGCCCATAGAAGTTGAGCATAGTGATTAGTGCCATAAATGGTGGTTAGCTGAGGCAGTATGAAACATTATTGGTGTTTCCCTTCTTGTACTTAATGTTCAAATGGAATTTCTACAAGTATATGGACCATTTTTTATGGGGATCATTTTGCAACTTCCCTTGTGTCTGTATGAACTGTAGGGTTCGGTGGTCTACGTGGATGATTGTTTCCTTCCCCAAAATATAATTCTTCCATTGACGACATGCTTGCAAAATGGAATACATTTCTTTGTTGTAAGTGGGATACTTTCAAAATGTGTCTAAAAGTGTCTCATTGTGGCAAGCCACTGGATGTCCCTGCTAAGTAAGAAATGCACCAATAACATAGTCAGAGGCGTCTATCTTGTTAGGGTCCTATAATAATAGGATTCATAATTTTGAATTGGGTATAATTAGTCTTGTAATATTGTACATACTTTTGCTTTCTGCAAAAATTTTTCCATATTAAAAATTAAAAAATTTAAAGAGGGTATGTCCTAAAAGAAATATTAAAGGACAAAAAGAATAAGAAAATATAAAAAAATTGAAAAAATATGAACCCCAAGTAAAAACAGATCATGAAAGTGTGCAAGTCTAAGTGCCACTACTTTTTACTTTATTGTGCAAAATAATGGTTGTGTGTATCTTGTCATAAATGTCACAACCCATGATATTCAAATAGTTTAATCTTGACTACTTCATGCTTTAAATTTCATGTTTATAGATAGAGAATAAGGATCTAGCCAAATTGTTTAATCTTGGCAAATCAATAGTTAGGTAGAGAAATAAGATGTGCTCAACATCTTAATCTGAGCCATTGGAAGATATAAGGTTAGATTTAGATAGTTTTATTTTCAAAGAAAAGGAAAGAAAGGATCGACTAGCTTAAATGCACCCAATAAAGTGAAGAAAAATGTTAGGATAAGTAAAGGGTAGGTAGAGGAAAGGTTGTAGAAATACAAGGTTGTCAAAGCATAAGAACATTTATCATGCTTAATCCTATGTTTCAGTGTGCAGGATTAGTTATGAAAGTGAAAGGATGTTCACAAGCTAATTTAATTAACTTCCCCTCATTTCATTTCACCCCCACTACATACTTACTAATTTCCCCATTATCCCATCATTTCTTAAGAGAATACCATTTTCCCTTCATTTTGACCCTTACCCCTTGGTTTCACACATTTCCCTAGCAAATTACCCTTCAAAGGTCATTTCCCAACCCAAAACCCCTTTTCTCTAGTGTGAAACTCATTTCCCATTGAAAAAATCACTTTCCCCCTTATTAATTTCCTTAAAAACCCATAAAACCCCCCTCATCCTAAGTTTAAATTCCCCCTCCGCATTTACCTAATCAACTCTGCCATTCATATATTCTCGACAAAACCATTTTAACCCATAAAACCCCTTTATCCTATGTTTTGTTCCCCTTCCCCGCATTATTTAGTTAATTCTACCATTCATATATTTCCCGACAAAAACCTTTTAACCCATAAAATCCCTTTATCCTAAGTTTTGTTCCCCCCTCACTTTATTTAATTAACTCCGCAATTCACCTTGTTTCCTGACAAAAACCTTTTAACCCACCACCCTTGGTACGGTTAACAAACCCCACTACATACAACCCTAGTCCCACTTTATTAAACCCACACATAAATTTTAATCCTTGCTTTATATCATTAAATAATTACAACCCAGTTGTAATTAAACCCAGGCCCCACTAATCTCTGCCCCTTTTCCCTATGTGCATCTCGACCATGCGACAACCCTCCAATCACCCGCTTCAAAATCCAACAACCCACATCCATATCATGTGCTCCCGATGTCTGACAATTAAAATCCCAAGAGCACGCGAGATTTGTGGTTTTACTCAGGCCCCTTTCGGTTACGTGGAAGCTTTGCGTTAACTCGCGTGCTCTCAAGGAAATATCATTTGATGGCCAAAATTCGTGTGATGAACCTTAGTGCCACCTCCCCATGTAGGCCAAAACCATCCACTGTTCATATTATAAAATTACGTGCCAATTCTAGTCGTTACCTGTTAAAACGCTGAAGACCCTTGTTTTCACTCTCTTCGCTCGTTTTTTCACTGAAAGCTGCTTAAGCCTTCCTACGCCAGCCTAAGCATCTGCAACCCAATTTAACTGTTGATTGCCTCTCGAACACACTCTGGACTCCGTCCACAGACTTCCCTTTTCCATGAAGCCATTATCACCTCCCTGTCAACTTGTGTTTTTATTAATGATTGTTTTATTTTGCAGGTGATTAGAAGGCCAGAAGCTTGGATAAACAGTTTTGATACTAGTTCCAAAACCTATTTACTCCAAGGTTCACAAGGAAATGTATTCAAAAGCCTTTATCTAGAAGGAAAAGACAATTATCATAGAGCAGAAGGAAACAATTTACACAGTAAATGTTTAAACAAAGATGACATCATTTTCACTAGCACAACAAAAGACACTTACAAACCACTCTCCAAGAAACATTTTGTATTTTACATGTGTCTTTTAGTAAAAATCATTTTTACTAAAAACATAGAAACAAAAAAGAGTGAGTAAGATTTACAGTAAAAGGTAAAAATGAAAGCAAGTGATAGAGCATTTATGTTAAAAGGCTAAATAGAGGAGGCAGATGAAAGTGTATCAAATGAAAGGTCATAAGTAAATATCACATCCAGCGTGAAGACCAAACAACCAAGCAAACTAAAGGGAAAAATATTAGAGACAAAAAGATAGCATAACCTAAATAACGGGGATATAAAACAACAGTTCAATAACTGCCTCTATCTTCTTGCATGAAGATATTTCATTTTCCTAGATTAGTTCTCACTGCAATTTGAGATATTTTGTAAATTCTTTTTGTATAAATACTTCATAATTCAAAGTATTCAGTGTGGATTGCTATACATTTGTAGAGTTATTTTGATCTTAAATCTAAGGGTTACTGTACCAATTTTCAAGTCAACAAACTAGAGCAAGTAATGAAAAGATTGCACTATAGGATTCATGAGATGAGTTATTACAGTGAAGTATCTTCTTTGTCTGATTTTGTTACTTTCTTATGTGTTTCATAAACTTAAATGTTTTTCCAAATTTAAATGAATTAACTGGAAATATAACTCAGAATTTGTTTAAGTACACTCTGTTTTGCACAGTTAGTCATTTATATGTTTCCCTCTAATATCTAGAATTGAGAACCCTTAATTACTCTCTCATCCTAATTGATCTCTTTCATTCTCTTCATGATCTAGCCTATGGAACCCTTAATTTCTCCCTGGATCTGATTGGAAACCACTTCATCATCCAACCTTTGAGATCTGTAGTAACTCCTTTATCTTGCCCTGTAGACACTATTTTTAGAACTTAATCTAGTCTTGTTGTATGACATTTGACCCCATAGCCCAATGGTAAAAGACAACCCTTTTTCCTCTAAGTAAGTGATCCCAACACCCAAATTCAAATAAAAAACCCCAACATAATCATAATTAGCCTAAAATTAATTAACTGAAACAACATTAAATAAAAAAGAGAGAGCCCTCTCTGAGATTTGGAAGGCTAGATCCTGATCTCCAAATTTGGTTTGTGGTTACCTCTATCATTTCTTTTTCTGACAAATTAGAAGAAGTTTTATAGGATAACATCATTGGCAACCATACTAGGGACTTCGATCCTCAGTCTAATAAAACTTTAAGGAAACCTTAAATTTCATCTTGAGCCGCTTAAGGTCATTTTCACAAGTTATTTTTGAAAAAATTCATAAAAAACAGTTTAAAAAGTTAGAATTCTGGCTCCTAAGAAGGCTCACTATACCAAGGAAAATCTAGATCCAAACCCTGCTACTATAGTAGATGACCCAGACAAATTTTGAAGAAAACCAAAAACCTAGAAACTTAAGCAAGTAGTAGCCAGTTAGTCAAAGCAAACTCACTCCTTGAGGAGTTGTCAACTTTAGAGGAAATCCCTTTTGATTTGTCATTTTGACCTCTCATTATTTAAAACTAAATCTGAAAAATCCATTCATGAAACATTGTTAGACCCTGAGTTTATTCAACTCATTGAATCAAAAAGGGTGATTACCCATCCAGATTTAGATAAATTTGTCTTGGAGACTTTTGACAAGTTAGAAGTTGTTGGCTCGTTGGGGCCTGACCCAGGTTAAGAAGTGTTTTAGCTAAACAAATCCCACACTACTGGCCCTTTCGGCAATAGTCCGCAGAGCGCGAAGTGAAGTCTCACCCAAGGTAGTAGGGGAGGGTGTTGGAACCAGGTTTCCGCACCCTAGGAATGACTTGATAGGGATCGCAAACCGATCTACACACTTGCACTACTCTGCAGAGCAATTTGGCTTTTGCAAAGCATGGTGATGAGGCGCTTCTTAAGTTCCTATTATTACTGAGTTATTATAGATCTGATCTAGGTCTTAAGGTCTTATTCAAGCATTCAACAATAATAACAAGTGTGCGCCATCCTAATTCTTAAAGATAGACATAAACTGATATAACAAATGCATAAACCAAAATATAAACAGATCCATAATATTTCAGAACCAACTTATCTTTATTAATGTCTTCGTTTCAGTACAATCCACTTCCTTCCCTGCACACATAGCCGTAGGGGTCCACACACACAACTACGGACTCTACCAGGCCTCCACTCACATAGCTGCGGAGCCTCTATCTAACCACTAACACCCACGACTCAGACGTACAGACTCAGAGTGAATATTACTTTCATAGACCCATACTACATCCGATATTTCACTAAGAAGCTACCTTCTCTCCTTAGAGCCTCGCTTTATTTATACATTCCCATGGTCCGCGAACCATGGGCATGCCGACTCACGTTCTATTATTTTACATTATTTTCGGGTGGACAACGCTTTTACTCGACCTATTACATTTCGAACTCCGTGCACTTCGCGAAATGTTTACAATATCATTACCCTAACTTATGGGCTTCAAGCCCCAAAACCATTACGCAGGTCCTCCGCTACCTAACAAGCCCCCAACACAATCATCATGACTCACCCCGAGTCACTCATCGGTGTGGTGATACGCACTGCCAACACTTCATGGTCCACCATCCCTGTGAGTGACACACTACATTCTTCTGCTTCCTTCTTGTCTTTTGCAACTCTTCTTCAAGCTCCTGCTCCATTGCCGCTACTAATTTACGAAACCCGATGATGCTCATTCTGCTCTGCTCAGTTAACACAGAGCACCCCCTCATAGGATTTTAGCTCAAGCTGGAGTGCCACCTGCGGGAACTGTTCATGCCAATGCAACAAGTCTCCAATTTCTAGTCTACTATACACACTATCTGTTGTAGCTTGTGTTTCATTTTTGCAAGAAAGATGTTGTTGTCTGTGAGATCCCAATCTTCAAGGTGCATCAAAGACAAACTATTAACTGCAATTTCCTCATTTGTCTCAATATTCACGGTCTTTTCCTTATCTTTCGTAGGTCGTCAGCTAGCCTGTGGTGTAGGCAGTGACATCTGGACCAGTTTTTCTTCATCTATAAGAATTTCCAGTACAAAATCTACTGGAGGTGCTAAACTCGACATAGCGTTTGCCGGCGTTGACATCATACTATACAGAAGGTCCTGCATCTCCATTGGCCATATTACAACCCCTGGGCTTACTCTTTTAGCGTCAATGATCAATAGTTCCATACCGGTGGGATGACACAATAGATCACTTCTCTCAATACCATAGATCATTAGATGGATGGCCCCCTACGATTTATAGACATGTTTAAATTCAGTCGTTCCCTCTTTTTCTGGCGCTCTAACATTACATCTACGGTAGATCATTCTGAATCTAGCTCGTACTTTGTATCTTAATTGTCTGCCACCCACTCCTTTTCGTCGTAGCTCAGACATCTTGTCATGAACAGTGACAGCAACGGTCACCTCCATGTTTATCCACACACAATGCAACCCCTGCTACACAACCACGACCCCTGTGACATACCTATTTTACTCGCACCCTTATTGTCGTGCAGCTCCCTCATAGACTGCTTTATCGTCTTGAAATCTCTTTCAACTGTCTGGAGCAGTGAGACTGTACTTTGGTCGTTTAGTCAGGCAGTTGGCCCACCCTATTACCGGGAATAGTGTCCACTCGAAGCTGCTATTCCCACTAAGACTGGTAGCTATCTTAGAAACAAACAAGTAAAGACTACTTTCGTTTTCCTTTATGAAAATAGATAAGAGTGGAACAAAGGACACAAACCTTAGTCTTGCGCTTGGTTCCTTACTTGATTCCTCTCCTTCCTAATAGATCTTTGCCGCTTCTTCTTCGTCTGCCCAGCTTCAAAGAGCACTTGTGGAATCAAAGCAGCATACTACTATCTAAGAGCAGAGATCTATATTCATAAATAACATAGGACCAGATATGTATTAACCATACAAATGCATATACAATCAAACATACAAGAATATGGAGGAAAACTTGAATAGCTTTATTAATATCAAGAATAGAAAGAGGATTACAACCAATAGTTCTGACCCAGCATCATCCTCCAGCAAGAAAGCCCTTCTTCACCTCAAGTAAAGCTTAGATTACCCAACACTAAGAAGTTTCACTAGAAAACCAACAACACTTCTCTACAAGATACAAGATTCCAGCCTCCAAATGTCTGTGATGAGGGATCCATATATAGATGATTGTAGGGGGGTGAGTCATCTTTTGGGGTCTTGATTAGTGTCCTCTCTCTGATAGTTCTTGATTCCACTTGGAGACTGATGATTTCTTACTCATCCCTGGT
>APFE031530629.1:125968-157753 GCA_000404065.3 Pinus taeda
ATTAGTTTCCTCTCTCTGATAGTTCTTGATTCCACTTGGAGACTGATGATCTCTTACTCATCCCTAGTCGAAAACAGAGAGGCAAGTGTCAGAGGGGAAGCTTCTGGAAGATTCCATGATCTTCCACCTCGCAGACTGTCTCTGCCATTTTTCCATTCTCACCCATCACACCCTACATAGGGGCCATTCAGTATGCATTGCACCCTTTACATTGGGAAGGTGATATGCATCGCACCCTCTACACTGGGTATTCGGTATGGTCCAGTTTTGACCATTTCTGAGCAGTTTTTAGTGGAGAACTTCTGGGAGATGATGTAATCAACTGACCTTGTTCCTTTAGGTAGCGAAGCAACACTTTTAGGGACTTAGGATCCCTCAGTTTATGGGCATTCATGATTGGGGTGCAGTACCCAAAAATGTCTATAACACACCCATGTAGAGCTTTAGGTGACTGCCATTTTCTATGCCTGGGAAGGGCTCTCCATTAAGCTTGTCGAGCTAGACCGTGCCTCCATTAGTGACTTCCTTGACTACATATAATCCCAACCAATGCATCTGGAGTTTTCCAGGGAATTTATCGAACTTGCTATCATACAACAATACTAAATCATTTTCTTTGAATGTGTGCAACTTGATGTGGCGATCATGCCAAGCCTTTTCACACTGCTTCTACACCTGCTGATGGAATCCCGCCAAAAAGCGTTCCTCCTCTAGTTGTTCCAATTGAAAAAGTTTTTCTTCCAATGCTCCACGGTCTTCCATGCCTGTCATCGCTGCTATTCGCAAACTGGGTACAATGTTTTCCATTTGCATGATGGATTCCATGCCATAGACTAACCAGAAAGGTGTCTGACCCATCAACTTCTTACATGTGGTTCGATATGCCCATAGCATAGCAGGTATGCGCAAATACCAATCGTTTCGTTATGCATTACATACCTTGGTCAACGCAGTCTCCAAAATATTTTTGAAAGCTTTGACGGTCCCATTCACTTGTAGATGGTACAACGTACTCTGTTGATGATATATTTGGAATTTCTCAGTGAGTGCGTGGATAGTCTCATTCACGAAGTGCATTCTGCGGTCACTCATTAAAACTTTTGGGCATCCAAATTGCGTCACCACATTTTCGAACAAAAATTTTGCAGCTGTAGCGGCTGTGCAGTCCTTAACTAGCTATGATTCTGCCGATCGAGTCAAGTATTCTATCATGGTGATGATATAGCATGCACCTGTCTTTCCTTGAGGTGTGATAGGACCCACAAATTTGATCACCCATTTTTTGAATGGTTGTAGCGTCATCTATGGCTTGAGTGGCATTTCGTCCTTCCTCGATGGTTTCCCAATCCATTTACATATATCGTAGGTCCGACAGTACACATTTGAGTCTTGATGTAGAGTTGGCCACCATAGTCCAGTGCGAAGAATCTTCTGTGTTGTGGCGCAACCCGCATAATGTCCTCCTGCAACCCCCCCATGTGCTTCAACAAGGATCTGTCCTCGCTCAAATTCAGGTACATCCCTTTGTAACATTTCATCATTTCCCATTTTGTAGAGGTGTCCTACAATAACAGTAAAGTCTGTTGCACATATCACCAGTTCTTTCTTTTGTTGAATTGAATACCCCTGTGGCATGGTCCCTGTGGTTAAGAAGTGGATTATATCCTCAAAGTGGCCATCTGCGATGCGCACTGCATAAAGCTGTGCATTAGGTAGTCCTTCTTCTAAGTTTGTGGGCTCTTCACCATTCTCAATTCGGGACAGGTGATCTGGGCCTGCATTTAGATGCCCTAGTTTTACGATGACTAAGAAATCATATTCTTGAAACAATAACAACCATCTACAAATGCACCCCCCAACACATGCTTACTCACTAAGTATTTTAATGCAGAATGATTAGTATACGTCTTAAAGTGTCCATCGAGTAGATAGTGGCGGTAATTATGAAGTGCGTATACCATTGACAACCCCTCATTCTCAGTGGTGGAGTAGTTCTTTTTCAACTTTGGACAATCGTCGACTTGCGAATGCGATCGGGTGATCAATTCCTTTGACTCCTTCCTGCGTGAGTATAGCGTCCAACGTGATACATGACACATCAACATGGACATGAAATTCGATGTCCAATTTTGGGAAAACTAAAATGGGTGCGGACGCCATTTTTTCCTTGAGAATCTCCAGACTTTTCTTACAATCACCATTCCAACAATATGTAATGTCTTTCTTCAACAACTATTCCGTTGGTGTCATGATTTGTGCATAGCCCTTAATAAACTTACAATAGTAGCCAGTGTGTCCCAATGTGGTGTAGAGTTGTTTGACACTACTTGGTGCTTGCAAATTAAGTATGACAGTAATCTTCGTCAGGTCCACCATCAGGCCTTGTTTGCAGACCACCTGGCCGAGCAATGTCCTGAAGGGGACAAGGAAAGTACACTTCTTTAGATTTAACGCAATCTGGTGCCGTCAACAAGTATCTAGCATCAACTGTAAGCTTGCGATATGTTTCTTGACTAGCCCAAATACAGTCCAATCATCAAATAAGCTTCTAGAAACTTATGGAAGAATTCCTTGAATGCAGCCACTACTACACGTGAAAATATCACCGGGGCATTCTTTAACCCAAAGGGCATAACTGTGTACTGAAAATATCCCCATTCGGTTGCAAAGATGGTCTTTCTTCTATCTTCCAGTGCAATATTAATTTGATGTTACCCTAAAAACCCATCCATAAATGAGTATGCTTCCTATCCACCAACATTCTCCAAAACTTCATCTGTAAATAGCATCGGGAAGAGGTCATGAATGTAGGCGTCATTTAGTTTTCGTAGGTCCACACAGATTGAAATTTTTCCCTTCTGTTTCTTCTCCTGTACTATCATAGGACTCACCCAGTCAAATTCTTCCACAGGTTCAATAATTCCTGCTGCAAGCATTTTGTCCAATTCTTCACAGACCTTCTCCTTGTACTTTGGATTCAATCGGTAAGGTCGCTGCTTAACTGGCTTTGCATCTAGTTTCAGAGTTATCTTCATCATCCCTAGATTGCCAAGGATCCCTTTTAACTCAGTTATTTTGGTCAGGAATACATCTTGATATTCGCAAAGTAATTCGAGACCTTATTTAATGTGGCATCATCCCAATAGTCCCCAAGCATTACATACTTCGGATCCTCCTCCGTACCAATATTCACTTTTTTCATTTTTAGTGGTGCAGTGATGTTAGGGTCTTCGATCGCTGGTCCACAAACCTTGCAACTTCCCTCTGTATTCGGAAGATTAATGTTTATGGGCTCATCATCATCTTTTATCTACACATTGTAACATTCTAGGGCCTGGCTCAACTGTCGTGACCACTCCGGCTGGACTATTTCTTTTGGTTCCAGTGGTATTTTGAAAATGGTGGCCTTCACAACTTGCAATGCATCGTCAACAGTATCCATCCATTGGTCTTCAAATAGGAACGTTAATGAAAATCCTTCACGCAAGATATCCCATTAACCTGTGCCATGTCGAAGTTCTATCTCAATATACCAGTTCCTTGGGATGACATCAAGGGTATGATAAAATAAGTGTACCAACTCCGGCTGGGGTTCTTGCCCATAGGCTTTGGTCAATTTTGTGAGATGCATGCACAGGTCATCACGTCCATCGTATTTCTTGGTTATTTGTAGTTCTGGCTTCCCAAACCTTATTTGCATCATCCTCCTATAGCCATGCTAGTCTTCAAAGGTTCCTTCATGTGTTCCCCACAAACGCACAAGTGTTGCGCGCAACGCCCATTTTAATACATCAAACCTTTGGTGCTCTGGTACCACGTTCTCAAACTTGGTCAAGAATTCGTCCACTGCTATCAACCCATCATACGTCGGTAGATATCGATCTTGAGCTAATATGCAATGCAATGATTTAGTCATCATATTACAGTTCAACATTGTTACTCCGTTCAACCAATTATGCCATTGTTCATCTTCTTCATCTGAATCTGAAGTGTAAGACTCTGCGCACTCCCATGATATTCTTCCTTCTGTAGTTGAATTTACCCAATCTTAATCTCAGGTAGTTATCTTATAGATATGATCCAAGTCTTCATCAATTTCACCGTCGTGTATAGGTTCAGTATAGCATGCTCCTTCGGCCAGGTCTAGCGGAATGACTACGCGTAGGGACCTTTGCTCAAATATCAACTTCCGTTTCTTTAAATTAATGACTCCATTCATATCTATGGCCCAGTCTATCCCTAATAATCTGGGGTAAGAGTTACTGTCATCTGCGATTTCTATTACCTCAAAGTTCGTTTGTGTGCTCGCACCTTCTATATCCACTGTGACTCCTTGCAATCTCCCCATGGGCAAGATCTTTTGTTGGTTCACCATCCATAATTGAATAGGAGACCACTATAATGTTGGCATGTCCATACGTTCCCATGTCTGTTTAGGTAGCATGTTAGCATCCGAGCCTAAGTCTAGAATGATCTGGTCCATCTCATAGTCGTTGATCTGCGTCGTTAATCACATTTCCTGTCTAGTGCGTAAAGCATGTTTTCCCAGTTTTTGGACCACACGAGGTTCACCTGACCATGCACACCTAGTTATTAGTTCTTGTAATCCTTTAGCTGCCTTATTGTCTTGTAGCAACTTCATACATGTCTCTAGAAAGGTAGTTAGCATTGAGGGATCCATTTCCAGCCAATTTTGATCCTTACTACCTAAAGTAGAGACCTCCGTGAAGCTCTTCTTAGCTTCCCTAAATGTCTTCTCCATGCGTTCCAAGTTGAACTCAAGCTGCTTTGTAGGGGTCTTGCAAACCCCTGGGTTTTCCTCAATTAATTTCCCCTTATCTTCCCTTGTGGCCGTGTCACTTTTGAGCATCATGTTCACATTGGGGTCTTCTTCCTGCAAGTTCAGACCTCATCATTTGGATGTTCTGCATCAGCATAGGTTGTGCTACCCTTTTCTCACGTATCTAAACTATTAGCGTGGGGCAATCTATTATTTCATGATCAAACTTCTCACAGTAGGGGCACGATATTCTTGTTGGGTTGGTACAATCACGTGCATAGTGCCTTGGTCTTCCACAGTTATAACAAATTAGTTGCCCATGGCCCCTTCCTGGCCCCATTCCTCCCCATCCTCGTCCTCGCCCCTAGAACCCACCACGCACTATCACTGCAGCTGGATCTTGACCTTGCGCCTCAGTCTGCATCCTGTAGGCAGGTGTTCAATCCATCAAAAATTCATAACTATGACAGTCTCGTTCATCGTGGCCCACCGATCTACAAAAGTTGCAAAATAGCTACTGGGGGGTCTAGGTAAACTTTTGCAGTAGGTGACAGTTATCCGTGGTGTGCTTTCCTCCCACCTGACAGATTGCGTATGAGAGCGAGCCGACGCGCTTGGCCCCACTTGTGACTCTAGTCGCAATGGCATTGGTCCCCCCTACCAAATAGTTTGCAAATACTGTGAAGTGATCCTTATCATGGCCCTGGTTTCTACATTTTATGCACCACACCTCTTCTCGTGCTTTCGGCCGAGGCGCCTTCTCCTATTTCAAGCTTTGCATCTCCAAGCATAGGTTTTGTAGTTGCACGTGGATCTACTGTAAGGACTCTGGACACCACATATCTCCACAATGGTATGATATTGTCCACTTTGGGCCTAAGCCCTCATGGATTTGCTTTTGGACTTACCCCAAAAGGCCTCATACCAATGGAGATATTTGTCCATCCTTATATACCCATGATCCTCCCCACTTCTAGTCAATGTGGGACTTTGGTCGTATACCCAACAATCCTCCCCTCGAACAAAGGACCATCGACCGTCCCCTCAAACGATTATCCATCCGTCCACTCTCTACCAACCAGAGATTCTCTGCTCCAATGCGTTGGAAGCACACGCCTTACATGGAACACCACCTGCTTTGAGAGCTTGCTCTATCCCAGGTCAACTCCTCTTCACCGTGTTGGGACCAGGACACGTCCATGAAGAATCCGGAGCACACCGCCTATCTAATCGAGCTCATCCACGGATCCCATCGTGATATTACCGGGGTCCACCTCTTTCGTTCGGCATTCTGAGGATTCATGCACTTGGCTAACTTTGGGGCAATGCTCTGATACCACTTGTAAGGACTCTGGACACCACATATCTCCACAATGGTATGATATTGTCCACTTTGGGCCTAAGCCCTCATGGATTTGCTTTTGGACTTACCCCAAAAGGCCTCATACCAATGGAGATATTTGTCCATCCTTATATACCCATGATCCTCCCCACTTCTAGTCAATGTGGGACTTTGGTCGTATACCCAACATCTACTGAACTCCCAACCCAGGATCTTGTATTGGAGTCTCATGCAATGTCATCGCTATCTCTAATACTTTAGCCTGGGTCAAGATCTACTGCTGTGACAGCACCGTCCTCAGATGTGGTGTCAAAGACACCACAAACCATGTGCAGTGTTACACATCCATTAGCATCATGTTAGCCTCTCAAATTGTACTCTTTAGTCTTTGATCCAGATACCAAGGGGTTTCACATAGCAGCATCATGATCTCCTTGAACCTGATGATCGACTGCGTCTCTGATTTCGGCCAGCTAAACTCTTTATTCAATGCATCCCAGATCTTCACTATTCCGGCATTTGGATGATCATTAGAGTGCTTGATATACCAAGTCAACATGCAATCCTACAATGCACTCACCAAGGTAGCCCTTTTAATATTATCATCTGTAACTCTGTGTGCTTCCCACACTGCCCTTACTATGAACCAAAACTATTTTGGGTCTTCACTTCTTACTCCTCTGAATACCGGCAACTTGATCGTGCTCGGTATGTCAACTTCTGGTTTGGCGGAGGTGGTGTACTGAGGCCAATCACGAAATCATACAACTTCTAATCCAACCAATCTTCAATATTTTTCTTCATTGGGTTCTAACGTTCCGATGTCAGACATCCCTTATGCAGATCCCGGTCCCGGTAATGGAACCATTTGTTGGCTTGTTGGGTCTTGACCTAGGTTCAGAAATGTTTTAGCCAAACAAATCCCACACTACTGGCCCTTTCAGCAACAGTCCATGGAGCACAGACTGAAGTCTCACCTGAGGTAGTAGGGGAGGGTGCTGGAACTAGGTTTCCTCACCCTAGGGATGACTTGATGGGGATCACGAACCGATCTACACACTCATGCTACTCTGCACAACAATCTGGCTTTTGTGAAGCACAATGATGAGGCACTTCTTAAGTTCCTATTATTACTGAGTTATTATAGATCTGATCTAGGTCTTAAGGTCTTCTTCAAGCATTCAACAATAATAACCAGTGTGCACCATCCTAATTCTTAAAGACAAACATAAACTCATATAACAGATCTATAATCTAGAATATAAACAGATCCACAATCTTTTAGAACTAACTTATCTTTATCAATGTCTTCGTTTCATTACAATCCACTTCCTTCCCTACACATACAGCTGCAGGGGTACGTGCACATAGCTGTGGACTCTACTAGACCTCTGCGCACACAGCTACGGAGCCTCTATCTAACCACTAACACTCACGACTCAGACTTATAGACTTAGAGCGAATATTTATTTCATAGACCCATACTACATCCGATCTTTCACCAAGAAGCCACCTTCTCTCCCTAGAGCCTCACTCTATTTATACATTCCCATGGTTCACGGACCATGGGCAGGCCAACTTACTTTCTATAATTTTACATTATTTTTGGGTGGACAACCCTTTCACTCGACCTATTACATTTCACGCTCCATACTCTTCATAGAATTTTTACAATATCATTACCCTAACTTATGGGCTTTAAGCCCCAAAACCATTACGCAGGACCTCCACTAACCAATAGAAGCTTTAACCTCCACATTAATAAGCCATATAGATGATTGTTACCTTCAACAATCTATTGAACTAGCTTGCCTTATTGCTGCTGCATCTGAAATTTCTGCACAATCTTCAATCACTTTAAATACACCTTCATTTACCACTACCTCACCTATAGTAACCACGATAATCCATTCCCCTAAAACATTTATTCATCAACCATCCTCACCATCATCTAGTTCATCTCCATCCAATTCAAGCCCTTCCTCAACTACCAACACTTTACCCCCTAGTCAAACCAGAATCTCAACCATGGTAGACCGATATGCACCTCTAGTTTTACCAGCACAACTCCATGCCATGCCCCAAGATTATCAAAGAAAAATATTTTTTTCCAAAAACATGTGAACAAAATGACTAACTATTTTGAGTTGCATGAGGTAGATGAATCAAATGTCCAAATGAGGTTGTTTTCTCAAACTTAAATCGGCGATGTTAAGAAACGGTTCAAAGCTTTACTTACCCACCATATTGTAGACTTAGCTTCTTTTCATAGATTATTCATTGATAGATGGGAGAAAAAGAAAAACCCCCTGCAAATACTCTCTGAATATGATAACATTAGAAGAGCTCCTAATAAGTCAGTTTAGGATTATTGTATTAGGTTCAATAGCATCTACAATGCAATCCCTACTAATCTTAAGTCTCCACCTGACCTAGCATTAATCAAATTCCCTGATGGTTTTGACACTGACATTTCATATCAGTTAAGGGAAAGAAACCCTAAAACATTGGAACAAATGCAAAGAAATGATGTTAGTGTAGAGGCCAACCTATTATCCAAGAAAGCTAGGTTAAGAAATGAAAAGCGAGTTGTAATAAAGAGTGTAGAGAAAATAATGGATATATTAGAAAACATGGAAAGAAAAACTCAGTGGGAGAATCAACAACCACCCCCAATAAGAAACCCCAAATTTAGAAAGAATCCTAACACTGGAAGGAATGCTATACCAGATCAGCAGATTAGGCCTCCCTTCCAGGAGAACTATGTTGATGGTTCACAGAACCATGAAGAAGAGGATGACACCCAAACAAACTTATTAGGAATCAACAATGAAGATGTTGTTTTTCTTACTCAATAAGAATAGAGGTTGTAAATGCTGCAACAATTGCAATTAGAATCTGGTGAGTTCTTTGAATTTAAACAATGTTATGAGTTAGCTATATCTGAGGTTCACAAACAATATAGCTTAAGAAGTAAAAAGAACAAAGAAGTTCCCACTAAAATATTAATCCAAACCCAAACTAAAAAGATAACAGAAGCTCTTGTCACTAAAATTTTACAAATCCTCCCTAGGGGAACACCAGAGACTTCTACCCCAAAAATTGCAGATACAACCTCCACTGAAACTCAAACTGAAACAATCACTCAAAACATTCCAAATAGGAGTAATCAAAACAAAACTACTGAAACACAAACTGAATTGCCTAGTACTGAGAAACATGATAAAGCCACACAGATTGCATTTGTTAAGGAAGATCTCATCCAAACAAACAAAGCTCAGCTCCCTTTCAACATCAAAACTGAAATAGAAAAAATTAAAGATATCAGTTCCTTTGACCGAACTAGTAAATAATGAATGCTATAGATCACAGATAATTTAAAATTTAAATATAGGAGAGGGAGAAGATGCTATCAATTTGAATGATGATAAACCTGAATTATTGTTTGGCCCTGAGGCCAATGGTACTCATCAGCAAGGGGGAGTCCCTCCTTTCTACATTAGCCTAAACATTCACAAAATATTACATAATGTTATGGTAGACTCAGGGGCATCCCATAACTTGATGCCAAAAGAAATCATGGAGAGACTAAACTTAGACATTACCAAACCATATGAGGACTTGTTTTCCTTTGACTCTAGCCAAGTTAAATGCCTTGGTTTGATCAAGGATTTATGTGTAACTCTAGTCCAGTGCCCAAAAAAGAGTATTGTGGTGGACATAGTAGTTGCAGACATCCCACCCAAATATGGAATGTTGCTATCTCGCTCATGGGGAGAAAAATTGCAAGGATCCTTGCAGTTAGATATGTCATATGCCACCATATCTATTTTTTGCCAACAAAGGAAACTATATAGAGAGACCTTGATGAAATATATGGTGAGTAGTGTTGAAAAACCACAAAAATTTCCCATATACTCTGTGCATTCTGATATGGACTCTTTCATCTTGTACAATTCAGACCATGACAAAAAGGAAATCACAGCTGAAGAATTGAAATACAAAACATCTGATAGTGAAAACATTTTTCATGAGTCACTTTAGCATCTATATTTTGATGGATCTATGAATAGGTTGGGGGTTGGTGCAAGAGTGTGGATCCATAATATGGAGAATAATCATTATGAGGGACATGCATTCAGATTAAACTTCAAGTGTACAAGCAACATGGTAGAGTATGAAGCTCTCATCTTAGGGTTACAAATGGTTAGAAAAATTGGAGCCAAGAGAGTTTCTATACTTGGAGACTCAAAATTAATTATTAAACAAATTAATGGTGTATACTCTATAAACAATCCTAGACTTAGTCAATATAGGGAGACTATCCTAGATTTGATTAAATACCTCCTGGAAACAAACTTTGTTGCCATTCCTAGAAAACAAAATATGCAAGCCCATAATATTGCCACTTTTGCTAGTACTTGCAAATTTCCCTTTCATCCCAACCATCAGTACACTGCAGAAGTGAGACATAGGCCTGTTATTCTAGAGAATTTAAAGTATTGGCAGATTTTCTCCCAGGATTCTCAGATTTATGATTTCATGAATGCTGAAGGTGAGCATCAAAATTGTAAAACAGATACAAACTGTATAATATACAATGACATAGATAATGCATAGAAGTAAATATTTTAGAAATAGGTAAACCCACTAATTTCACTAAATTAGAAGTAGATAACTTAGAAAATGTAGAAATAGAGGAAATAATGAATGATGATCTTGGAATTCTTAATCTTAAAAATAATTATTTTCCTAAGGGATTAGTCCCCTTAGAAGATTTGTTTGATTCCAACGATGTATCTAGGAAGCCGAAAATGGAGCCTTTAGGAGCAAATGTAGAAGAATGTAACATAGGAACTGAGGAAAAACCAAAACTCATTAAAATATTAAAAGCCTTACCTCCATAGGAAAAGGTAAAATACATAAATCTGTTTAAAGAGTTCCAAGATGTATTTTCCTGGAGTTATGAAGACTTGAAGTCTTATGACACCAGCATAATTGAACACAAAATATCTCTCAAAGAGAATCATAAGCCTTTCAAACAAAAACTTAGGAGAATTAATCCAGTTCTTATGCCATCTATTGAGAAAGAATTTAAAAGAATGTATGATGCCCAAATCATAACCCCCATTAGATACTCAGATTGGGTTTCAAACTTAGTCACTACTAGGAAGAAAACTGGAGAAATCAGACTTTGTGTTGATTTCATTAATTTAAACAAGGTCTCACTAAAAAACAAATATCCTCTACCAAAAATGGACCATATCCTTCAGAGGGTAGTAGGCTCATCTAGAATCTCCTTACTTGATGGATTTTTTGGATATAACCAGATCTTATTTCAACCAAAGGACCAAGCCAAAACTGCATTTACTACACCTTGGGGTACCTTCATGTATTTGAAGATGCCTTTTGGATTAATGAACGCAGGAGCAACATTTACAAGAGCTATGGAAATAGCTTTTTCCAAGGAGATCCATGAGTTCTTAGTGGTATACCAAGATGACATCACAGTCTTTTCTAAATCTAACAATGAACATCTAGATCACCTGAGAAGAGTTTTCACTAAATGCAGGAAATTTGGGATTTCTTTAAATCCCAAAAAGACACTCTTTGGTCTAGAAGAAGGAAAGTTGTTGGGACATATCATATCTAAAGATGGAATTAGAATAGATCCTACTAGAATAGAGGCCATTTTAGCCATTACCCATCCTAGAAACATTAGAGAGTTAGAGTCATTTTTAGGCAAAATTAATTTTCTTAGGAGATTCATTTCAAATTTAGCAGAATTGATTAGAGAACTAAATAACATGTTGAGGAAAGATTCAACACTTAAATAGACAATGGAGGCCAAGTAGTCCTTTGAAGCCATCAAGGAAGCCCTAACCAAGACTCTAGTCCTTATAAGTCCTGATTTTCAGAAAGATTTTATAATTTTTTCTTTTTCTTCAAAACAAACGATTGCAGCAGCCTTGTTGCAAAAGAATGACCAAGGATATGAACAACCAATTGCATTTTTAGTAAATCCTTAAGAGATTCCACACTCAAATACAACATTATGGAAAAACAAGCGTTAGCTTTAGTAAAGGCTATTAAAGACTTCAGAGTATACATTTTGTATTCCCGCATCATTGCTTATGTTCCAAATTCAATAGTTAAGGATATTTTGACACAAAATGGGCCTGAAGGAAAAAGAGGCAAATGGATTGCCACTATATTGGAATATGACATAGAAATAAATCCTACAAAACTTATCAAAGGCCAAGTTTTAGCCAAACTCATGGCTAAATTGAACTGCCAGGCCCTAGATATTAATTTCATTGGTGCTCTTGATGATGAGGAAGAGATGGCAACTCCACAGATCAGTGAACCTTTTACATATTCACCCTGGTATGAAAATATCATATTTGTATTACTAAACTTACAAGCTCCTCCTAGTTTAACAAGAACTAAAGCTAGATTTTTGAAAATGAAGTCATTAAAGTATTGTATCATAGATAATACTTTGTTTTGGAAAGACATTAGTGGTATTCTTTTGAATTGTTTACTTAACAATGAAGCTGATAAAATTATGCTAGAATTTCATGCAAGGGATTGTGGAGGACACTTGTATTGGAAGACTACTATTGACAAAATTCTAAGTGCTTATTTTTACTGGCCCACTCTGTTTGCATATGTTAAGAAACATGTGACCTCCTATCAGAAGTGCCAGATATTTGAAGGAAAGAGAAAGCTTTTACCTTTACCTCTCAAACCCATGTCCATAGAAATGCCATTTCAACAATGGGGGTTAGACTTCATTGGAGAAATACACCCAGCCTCCTTAGCCCATCATAAGTGGATTTTGACAGCCATTGATTAGTTTACCAAATGGATAGAAGCCATCCCTTCTAGACAAGTCATCGACTCTATCATTATCTACTTCCTAGAAAATAACATCCTATCAAGATTTGGATTCCCCCAAAAGCTCATTACTAATAAGACAGTTGCCTTTAAATCCAAGAAAATGATAGACTTCTGTAACAAATACCACATCAACCTTGGCAACTCCACTGCCTATTACCATGGACTTGCAGAATCCTCTAACAAAAGCCTGGTCAATATCCTTAAGAAATCACTGGAAGACAACAAAAAGACATGGAACAAAAAGTTGGTCAATGCCCTATGGGTAGATAGACTAAATACCAAGAAGTCCATTGGCACATCTCCCTATCAGTTAGTATATGGGATGGATGTTATTTTTCCATCTTCTTTGGGAGTTCTAGTGATGAAGATCATCTAGGAATTACATGTGGAACTAAATGATATCCAGAAAAGGATAAATCGTACCATACACTTGCAGCAGACTAGAGAAGAAGTATATGTAAAATCACAAGTAATCCAGGACAAAATAAAAAAGGTATTTGATAAAAAGACCAAAGCTGATGATTTTTACATAGGTGATAAAGTTCTTAAGTGGGATTCAAGAAGCAAAGACAAGGGAAAACATGGAAAATTTGACTTATTATGGCAAGGGCCTTATGTCATTTATGGTTACAAAGGTAACAATGATTTTTTCTTGAGAGAGATAGATGGATCAGATCTACCAGGAGGACCTGTCAATGGTAGAATGCTGAAGCATTACTTTTCCACTGATTAACAATAGTTCACTTTACTTTACCCATTGTACATAACATTGCAGAGTTTAGATTGGATTGGATGGTGATCTTTTGATGTTGAAGCCCGGAGAGAAGGCCCTAAGCTTTGAAGGTTTCACCATCATATGTATGAATAAGAAAGAAATCACAAAAGAACAATTTACAGGGTAACTACATTCACAATTCAAAGGCTACTGATCTTAAAGTTCTTGACATTTCACCAAGAAATGGCATCCCCATGTGGAGCCACTTTTAGGGTCCTATAATAATAGGATTCATAATTTTGAATTGGGTATAATTAGTCTTGTAATATTGTACATACGTTTTCTTTCTGCAAAATGTTTTCCATATTAAAAATTAAAAAATGTAAAGAGGGTATGTCCTAAAAGAAATATCAAAGGACAAAAAGAATAAGAAAAGATAAAAAAAGTGAAAAAAATATGAACCCCAAGAAAAAACAGATCATGAAAGTGTGCAAGTCTAAGTGCCACTACTTTTTACTTTATTGTGCAAAATAATGGTTGTGAAAAGCTTGTCATAAATGTCATAACCCATGATAGTCAAATACTTTAATCTTGACTACTTCATGCCTTATATTTCATGTTTATAGATAGAGAATAAGGATCTAGCCAAATTGTTTAATCTTGGCAGATCAATAGTTAGGTAGAGAAATAAAATGTCCTCATCAGCTTAATTTGAGCCATTGGAAGAAATAAGGTTAGTATTAGATAGTTTGCTTTCCAAAAGAAAAAGGAAAGAAAGGGTCTACTGGCTTAAATGCACCCAATAAAGTGAAGAAAAAAATGTTAGGTTAAGTAAAGGGTAGGTAAAAGAAAGGTTGCAAAAATATAAGGTTGTCAAAGCATAAGCACATTTATCATGCTTAATCCTATGTTTCAATGTGTAGGAGCAATTATGAAAGTGAAAGAATGTTCACAAGCAAATTAAATTAACTTCCCCTCATTTTATTTTACCCCCCACTACATACTTATTAATTTCCCCATTATCCCATCATTTCTTAAGAGAATACCCTTTTCCCTTCATTTTGACCCTTACCCCTTGGTTTCACACATTTACCTAGAAAATTACCCTTCAAAGGTCATTTGCCAACCCAAAACCCCTTTTCCCTAGTGTGAAACTCATTTCCCATTGAAAATATTACTTTCCCCCTTATTTATTTCATTAAAAACCCATAAACCCCCCCTATCCTAAGTTTAAATTCCCCCTCCACATTTACTTAATTAACTCCAACATTCATATATTTCCCGACAAAACCCTTTTAACCCTTTTAACCCATAAAACCCCTTTATCTTATGTTTTGTCCCCACCCTCCCCCCCCCTCCCCCTCCCCCACCACATTATTTAATTAATTCTGCCATTAATAAATTTCCCGACAAAACCCTTTTAACCCATAAAACCCCTTTATCCTAAGTTTTGTTTCCCCCTCGATTTATTTAATTAACTCCGCAATTCACCTTTTTTCCTGACAAAAACCTTTTAACCCACCACCCTTGGTACGATTAACAAACCCTGCTACATACAACCTCGGTCCCACTTTATTAAACCCACATATAAATTTTAATCCCCACTTTATATCATTAATTAATTACAAACTAGTTGTAATTAAACTCAAGCCTGCTAATCTCCACCCTTTTTCCCTTCGTGCATCTCGACCACGTGACAACCCTCTGATCACTCGCTTCAAAATCCAACGACCCACATCCATATCGCGTGCTCCCGATGTCTGACAATTAAAAGCCTGAGAGCATGCGATATTTGTGGTTTTGATCGGGCCCCTTTTGGTTATGTGGCAACTTTGCGTTAACTCATGTGCTCTCAAGGAAATACTGTCTGATGGCCAAAAGCAGTGTGATGAACCTTAATATCACCTCCATGCATAGGCCAAAACCATCCACTGTTCATATTATGAAATTCTGCACCAATTCTAGCCGTACCCATTAAAATGCCGAAGACCCTCGTTTTCACTATTTTCGCTCATTTTTCACTGAAAGCCACCTAAGCCTTCTTGCACCAATCTAAGCATCTGCAACCCAATTTAACTGTTGATTACCTCCCGAACACACTCCGTACTCCATCCATAGACTTCCCTTTTCCCTGAAGCCATTATCACCTCCCTGTCAACCTGTGTTTTTATTAATGATTGTTTTATTTTGCAGGTGATTAGAAGGCCATAAGCTTGGATAAACAGTTTTGATACTAGTTTCAAACTTGTTTACTCCAAGATTCGCAAGAAAATGTATTCAAAATCCTTTATCCAGAAGGGAAAAACAACTATCACAAAGCAGAAGGAAACAATTTACACATTAAATGTTAAAACAAAGATGAAATCATTTTCACCAGCACAACAAAAGACTCTTACAAACCACTCTCCAAGAAACATTTTGTATTTTACATGTGCCTTTTAGTAAAAAACATAGGAACATGAAAGAGTGAGTAATATTTACAGTAAAAGGTAAAAATGAAAGCAAGTGACAGAACATTCATGGTAAAAGACTAAATAGACGAGGCAAATGAAAGTGTATCAGATGAAAGGTCATAAGTAAATATGATATCCAACGTGAAGGCCAAATAGCCAAGCAACTTAAAGGGAAAAAGAACAAAGACTAAAAGACAGTAGAACCTAAATAACAAGGACAACAAACAACAGTTCAATAGTTGTCTCTATCTTCTTGCATGAAGAAATTTCCTTTTTCTAGATTAGTTCTCAATGCAGTTTGAGATATTTTGGAAATTCCTTTTGTATAAATACTTCACAATTCAAAGTATTCAGTGTGGATTGCTATATATTTTTAGATTTATTTTGATCTTAAACCTAAGGGTTATTGTACCAATTTTCAAGTCAACAAACTGGAGCAAGTAATGAAAACAGTGCACTACAGGATTCATGAGATGAGCTATTACAGTGAAGTATCTTCTTTGTTTGATTTTGTTACTTTCTTATGTGTTTCATTAACTTAAATATTTTTCTAAAATTGAATGAATTAACTGGAAATATAACTCAGAACTTGTTTAAGTACACTTTATTTTGCACAGTTAGTCATTTATATGTTTTTCTCTGATATCCAAATTTGAGAACCCTTAATTGCTCTGTCATCCTGATTGGCCTCTTTCATTCTCTTCATGATCTGGCCTAGGGAACCCTTAATTGCTTCCTGGATCTGATTGGAAACCACTTCATCATCCAACCCTTGAGATCTATAGTAACTCCTCTATCTTGCCCTGTAGACACTATTTTTATAACTTAATCCAGTCCTATTGTCTGACATTTGACCCCATAGCCCAATGGTAAAATACAACCCTTTTTCATCTAAGTGATCCCACCACCCAAATTCAAATAAAAAACCCCAGCACAATCATAACTAGCCTAAAATCAATTAACTAAAACAAAGTTAAACAAAAAAGAGAGAGCCCTCTCTGAGATTAGGAAGGCTAGATCCTGATCTCCAAAGTTGGTTTGTGGTTACCTCTATCATTTCTTTTTCTGACAGCTTAGAAGAAATTTTACAGGATAACATGTCTCAATATCAAATGGTTGTTACAGGTCTGGTAATGTGAGCATTGGTGTAGAGTAGAGGCGATGCTTCAACTTGTAAAATGCCTTTTGTTTTGTTTCAGAACAAAAAACTTTTCTTTTGCTTCACCCTTGCTGACTTGAATTAAAGGCCAACTGATATGAGAGAACCCCAACATGAACCTACGGTAGAAATTAGAAAGACCCAGAAAGCTGCAGAGGTCTATTAGAGTGGTTTGGACTGACCAATCCCGAATGACTTGTATCTTGGCTAGGTCCACATGTACACCCTTCTCATCAATGATGTACCCCTTATATTGAACCTTCTCATCAATTATGTACCTCATCAATCTCATGATGGTTACAGGGGCATTTTTGAACCCGAAAGGCATTACCAACCATTTGATGGTACTGGGATCCGCGTCATTGATCTTATTCCCTCTATCATTCCCCTTGTCATGTTCTGACTCAGAGTTGGAACATGCATCTAAATCAGAAGCCTTCAGCTTGGCCACTAGTGATTGCTTGGCCCGACACTCACTTATGTTGCAAGTCGAGCTCTTATGGAAATCACACCATTTTCCCCTGTCCTTATTTATCTTCATGGTGTTTTTCTTTACTTGTAGCTTTAGCAAGTTGTCTTGGGCTGCCCCACCTTGGCTTTGGCCTTTGATCTATTGTTTGGGGGTGCCTTTTCCTTGCTTTGGATTCGTAGACCAAAAGTCTCGCTTCTTCTATTTGAAACTATGTTCAATATTGACAGCGTATCTGTATGCCGTGTCAAGCATGGATATGTCCAGGAACTCCATCTCATCCTGCATCTAATTGTGTAGACAATCGCAGTATTTGAGTACCAAATGTCACTTAGAATCCTTGATACCAAACTTAGTGCGAAGGTTATGGAAAATATTTGTGAGCTCCGACACATCTTGGTCCATTCCCTGTCGTAGAGTGGTCCACTTTATGTATTTATCTTCATATCTCCTAACAGGATATATTGTTCCTTAATGGCATCTTGGAAAGAATCCCAAGTAGGTGCGACTAAAAATAGTGATGATTCCCTCTCATCCTTTTGTTTAGAATAGGTTTCCCACCAGTCCCTCATGTGTGGGGCAGCTTTGAGAAGTGCAAAAGTAATATTTTCCCAATTAGAAAATTCATGAACTGAAAAATATCCTTCCAATAAATTCAACCATTTATCTACGACGTCTGCATCTATTTGGCCGTCAAATATGGGATATCGAAGTTAACTTGTACCTTAAAAGGAGTGGTGCCTCCAGAGTGGATGCTAGATGAAGATGCGTCATTTGTGGGTAGCCATTGGAGGATCTGGGAAAATTTATACATCATCGCATTCCTCTGTCACTCGAGGGCTTCCTTGAGTAATATTTTGAAAGGATCACCTACCCCCTCGTCTTTCTTTTCTTTCAACATGGGAGGCCATCAGGGTTTGTGAGGCTGGTATTGAAAAGGTTCAACCAGATTGTGCCCTAAATCCTTATACCTTGACCTTGTTGGGGTCATGCAAAGAAAAATAGAGAAAGAACAAACCACTATGATACCAATGATCCAAAATTAAATAGGAATGCAACAAATTAAATATATAACCATAAATATATAAATGCAACAGAAATAACACTTAATTTTATTAATATGATAATACTGAAATATGCTTTAAAAAAGAATGGAAATAAACTAGCTTGGGAAATGGTATATTATCTCCTAGAAGATATGTGGTGGCTACATGCCTTTGAACTATGTTAGAATGATGCTCCAAGGCCTATTTATTATTGAGAAGTAATGGAAATCCCTAAATATCCAAAAACCTAACCCTCGGAGATGAAGCACCAAAATTGTGGGCCCCATTTGGGTAAATTGGTACATGAATTTCCTGGGGTTGTAACTTTTGCAAAAAATCTCCATTTGGCTATCATAATACCTACATCCTTGGTGACGGTGTATGGCCCATATCAGAGCAGGTGAAGCTTGGGATAGGGTCCAGTGAGCTGCTCCTGCTGCAAATGTAGCTAAACATTGTCGCCCACCTAGAACTTGTGTGACACCTGTTGTTGATCATGTTGCTGCTTGTACTTAGCATTGGATCTATCCAATATATCATGGAACTGTTGGAGGATATGTTGAATGTGGTCAATGAACCTATTATCCCTGTTAGCTTCGAAGTGGACATGAGACGAATCTACCTGAGTAGCTGCAAATGGTATGGCCACATCAATGGGACATAATTGCTGAAATCCTAACCCTACCTAAACAGGGATGTGTCCTAATGAGTTGTGGAGAGCTCTGTTGTAGTTGTGCCAGATATAAGGGAGGCTTTCATACCATGTGCATGGATTCTTTGAGTTGTACATGCACAGAATGTGTATGATCATCCTGTTGACGACTTTTGTTTGGCCATCAGTTTGGGGATGGAGAGCCACAAACTTAGTGAGTCTAGTATCCAGCATCGGCCATAGATTTGACCAAAATGCACTTAGGAATCTGTTGTCCTGATAAGGGAAAATAGACTCTGGGATCCCAAAGTGTACCCACACTCACTTAAAGAAGAGCTTAGCAGTGGCCTCTACTGTGATACTATTCTTGCAGGCCACCATAATGGTCATCTTAGAGAATTTGTTGACGACCACAAAAATGCAGTCATTGCCATGCTCGGTAGAAGGAAGGTTCAACATGTAATTCATGGAAATGGATTGCCAAGGTTGACTAGGAGTAGGTATAGGGGTATATAGGCCTTGTTTCTTGATAGTTGGTTTTGCAATGTTGCAGGCAGTGCAGGATTTAATGTACCTCCTATGAGATGGGGAAACTTTTGTTGAACTTGGTCCCTGGTGAGCCACTTTCCTTGGTGCAGGAGTTGGCTAGCTTTGAAAACCCGATACAGTTGGATCTTATACTGACGAGTGTTCTTGATCTATGTGTCCAAGATCCGATCAGTTGTGCCATGTTCCATGCAGTCTAGGGTTTAGCTCTATTGGTGTCAATTGTTTTGCAATGTTGGATGTGTCCAACAATGGTGGAAAGTATAGCTGAAGGCAGTCTACATTGAACACTGGGTGTAGATCAAGGAATGGTGGAATTTTGAGATCGAAGGCACTATCCCCTACAACCTTGGTGATGGTGTATGGCCAATATCGGAGCGAGAAAATCGTGCGATGGGGTCTAGCAAGGGGCTCCTTCGACAAATGTAGCCAAATTTTGTCACCCACCAAGAACTTGTGTGACACCTGATGCTGACCATGGCGCTTCTTGTATATAGTGTTGGCTTTGTCCAATATATCATGGACTTGCTAACAGATGTGTTGAATTTGCTCAAATAAGTTGTTAGCCTTGTCAGCTTCAAACTGGCAATGAGTCAAATCTGCCTGAATAGCTACAAATGGTATGCCCACATCAATGGGACATAATGGTTGAAATCCTAGCCCAACCTAGAAGGGGATGTGTCTCATTGAGCTGCTGAGAGCTCTATTATAGTTGTGCTAGACATAGGGGAGGATTTCATCCCATGTGCGTGGATGCTTCAAGTTGTACATGCACAAAATGTGTATGATCATCCTATTGATGACTTCTGTTTGGTCATCTATTTGGGGATTCAAATTCATGGATTTAGTGAGTCTGGTAACCAGCATCGCCTAGAGACTTGACCAAAATGCACTTAGGAATTTGCTCTCCCAATAAGATACAATGGACTGTGGGATCACAAAGTGTACTTAAACTCACTCAAAGAAGAGCTTAGCAGTGGCCTATGTTTTGTTACTCTTATTACAGGCCACCATAATGGTCATCTTAGAGAATTTATCGATGACGACGAAAATGCAGTTGTTGCCATGCTTAGTAGAAGGAAGGCCTGACATGTAATCCATGGAGATGGATTCCCAAGGTCCACTAGGAGTAGAAAAAGGAGTATATATGCCTTGCTTCTTGAAGGTTGGTTTGGCAATGGCAGAGGAAATGTAGGATTTAATGTACCTCCCAACATCCCAATGAAGGTTGGGAAAATAAAAATAATTCTATAGTACTGCAACTATTTTCACTACTCTGAAATCTCCAGTGACCCAACTCTAGTGTGCCTCCCAAATCATCTTGGAACACTCACTTGAAGGAACAACAATGTGAGTTAGGTGGAATAATAGTGCATCCTAGAGGTGAAAATTTGGAACTTTCATAGCTTCAAGGAGTGTGTGGTATGTGTTGCCGAATTTTGGATCACTCTTGTAAAGATGCGGTCACTCTGAAGTCTCCTGCCCACATGAGTTGAGCACATCGATGAGCACCATGATTGGTTGTTGACTGAGGTAGTCTACAACATTATTGATGTTTCCCTTGTTGTAATTAATTTTCAAATGTATTTTTTACAAGCATGTGTACCATTTCTGATGGCAACCATTATGGAACTTCCCTTGTGTTTGTATGAACCGCAGGGGTCAGTGGTCCATGTGGATGACCATTTCCTTCCCCATAATGTAATGCTTCCATTGACGATAGGCCTACACAATGTAATACATTTATTTATATTTATATGGGATACTTTCAGACTATGTTTGAGAGTGTCTCACTGTGGTAAGCCATTGGATGCCCCTGTTGAGTAAGAACTATACCAATACCATAGTCAGAGTTGTTTATCTCAATCTCAAATGGTTGTTATAGGTTTGGTAATGCGAGAACTGGTTTTTGGACCAATTTTTTTTTTTCTTTGCTCCGCCCTTGGTGACTTGACTTAAAGGCTAGGTGATATGAGAGAACCCCATAATCCCACATAACAACTCACAAAGACCCTTACTGAGTTCCAACTCTAGAAAGGAGAGATCAAGAAGGTGAAGAAGGAATTAGCCACAGCCTAATGAGCCTTGTCACAAAAAGAAAATAAGCTTGAGATAGTCAGGACTAATGTAGGTAAGATCAACAAGACCCTACAAGAAACCAATCAAGATATTGTTGAGCTCAAAGGAAAACTAAAAGGAAATGTGTCTTTCCTGTAAGCTAAGAAACTAGTCTATGATGAAGTTATAGAAAATATGCAAAATAACTAGGAGCACATAAATATGATGGACGAGCATAAGATTTTGATCAAGGACTATGAGTTATTCATCCTAGCTGCCAAGGAAGATGGTGAAAATAACTCCTAGATTGGAAAGAAGTTCATTCAGTTTGTAAATGAAAGGCCACTCAGTGAGTCGAGGACCATAGATGTGGTGGATGGAGTGTCTGCTATCATGGAGATCTCCAAAGTAGTTCAGAAGGAGGAGGCCATAGAAAACACTGAATAATGGCTAGATATAGTGCTGAAGGAAGTGGCTTCCTTCAACTCTAAGTTTGATGAGAGAGTTAGAGTAGGGTTGCCTAGCTTCTAGGATCTTGTGGGAATGTTGGTCCCATGGGAACAATACACTCAAATGTTAGTTGAGGCCAAGAGCAAGGTGGATTCCTATTTGGTCAATTTAGTGTGTCCTAAATTGCTATATAAATTGTCGATCCGGGAGTCGTAAACTGTTGAAGTGAAGTGCACTATCTATGCAAGATAACCATTTTCTTATTTCTTTGTCGTTTTTAGTTTTTTTGTTTTATTTTTGGATTTATCTTCTTGTTGATTCCCTAATGTGAGATGGTGTGTGACATAGTGATTCTAGTAATCAAGTATGGACAAATATATTCAAGGTAATGATGGCCTTTAAAATAATTTCCAAACTTCAAAGTGTTCCAAAGGTGTTCAAACTTACAATGATGAAATCAAGATGTGCCTCGATACTAATTAAACAAAATAGTAAACTAGTGACTATGGAACCCAGTATCCTTGCTGCTGTATAAAGAAAAGGAAAGACTGAACTCAAAGCAATTTAAAAACTGTAAGCAAAGTAAACTAAATCATATCACATCAATTCATTCTTGACCCCTCACCATTTGACTCGCTCTGGCTATAGGAGGTAATCATACACAAATTGAGTAATCTGATATCTAAATTGCATAAAATAAAACTAAGATTAAACTACACATTCATCCTACAATCCCTCACCATTCGACTCGCTCTAGCTATAGGAGGTAACCGAGAATGTTATGAGTAATCTAATCACTAACTTGCAAAAGTAAATAAACTAGTATCAAACTATACATTCACACTCAATCCCTCACCATTCGACTCGCTATGGCTATAGGAGGTAATTGAAGAATGATATGAATAGTATAATATCTACCTTGCAGAAAAGTAAATGAAAAAAGAAAAGCTATAGAAACAAAAAATGCTGGAATTAGAACCAATAAAACAAATCAGCAGTAGGACAAGATAATTCCATCATGTCATTAGTCATCAAAAACAATATGCACTGCCTAGGCTTCCTATTAGAACCTGAAATGCAAACACTGATCAGTTGACAATCAATTAAAAACATAAAAGAAGCTATGGACAACAAATAACATGAATACCATGAGCAAGTTAATATATACAACAAATACCTATGGTATCAAGAACGTAAAATGAAGAAAAACATAAATTTATACATCAACTACAAGACCTTGGTGTACAGGGGCCCTCTGCAACCTCGGTCAATCAGAACCAATCACGAATTTGAATGCAAAATCAGTGTCTTCTCATATATTGCAATGTAGTCATGAAATAGAAACTAAGTCTCGGCTCAATGGCTTGTACAACAGTCAAGATTACACAATAGTAACTGCTAGCCTATACACATACGCAGATGCATTATTTATAGCAGGAAATACATAACTAACTAACACGGTCTGCGCTAGTAGCCAAACACGTAAAAGACCATAATCGGAAATTTAGCAGCATGGTAGCCGTGGAAAGTAAATCCAAGGAGGTGGTTTGTTGGATTCGGTCCATGAGCAGTCCCTAGGTGTTAGCACACCTCCTAAAACTCAGGACCTTGCCACACAATCCTCCTCGTGCTGAAAACAGAGTCGTGCCACTGCTAAACTCCTTGTGTTAACCACCGTTTGACCGGCCTTGACCGCGGGCTTTTGTGGATGATTTGGCTGAACCAAGGGGACACGTTCCATGTCCACATCCTTTGTAGCTTTCCCATGTGGCTGAGTTCTTCAATAGACACCTGTAGCATAGAGTTTAACAAAAAGGCTGCGGAAATTGATTCTAGTTGCGGAAAGTGACAGATTCCACAGCTGGTTGAACAAAAATCTAAATCAAACAGCAGTCACAAAACATAGTTAGGAAACCATTTATATGCTCATTTTAAACTAATATGCAATGATTTGATAGCTTAGAGGTTTAGGCAACTGGAGAAAAAGGCTAAAAAGGGATGTAGGGAAGATGTAAGTTTGGGACTCAACATACCCCCACTGTGAAGGTGTTTCATGTCCTCATGCAACCAAAATTTAGTCATCTCCCTTTAGTCTATGTATTCTGAAGCCTCTACCAATACATACAGTCCTCTCTTCTTCTTTCTTGGTGCTACCACCATCCTGGGTTTCCTTATCAAACATTTGAATTTGAGATTAATTAATTCCCTGCTCAACTTTTTGCACTTCTTCTTTAGTTTCTTATTCTTCTTCTGCCACAAACCCATATTTAACATGGTATTATCATGAATAATTTTGTCCACTTTGCTTTTCTCTTTTAATTCCTTGTTTTCTTGTTTAATGTGCCTATTTAAAACCTCCAATTCAAACACTTCTTGTTTCAAAGCTTGAACTTGTGCATCTTGTGTTATGTGAGGAAGAATGGATGGTGTGCTCGGGCCTGCAGCTGTCTTCTCTAAAGATTCGAGGTAGTCATATACCTCTTTCTGTTTTGGATTGATTTCAGGTGTTTGCCTCGGGTTGGCTTCAAAGTCTTGTTGAGGAGGAGGACTGTCTTCTAGTTCTGGCCGAGAAGGGCTTACATCAACATCTGAGGGGTTGGCTTCAATATTTGGCAGAAGATGAGGTGGACTACGGCCAAATTGAGGTTTCTCAGGTGTTTCCGCACCCAAGTCAATGAAATGGGGTCCTTTTACTTGTGTTCTCCTCCACATTCCTTTGAGTCTGTTGCTCCTTCTTAAGTACTGTGGGCTAGTACTTTCCTCTTCCATAATTTGTTTCATTTTTTCTTCCTTCTTAGCTGTGGCAACTTTTTTTTGGAGATGCACTAGTCTCTCAGATAACACTTGATAGTCTTCCTCTATAGATGGTTCTGGTGATTGGTAAACATCTTGTAAGTTCCTCTTTCCCTTCAAATTTCTCTGTTTTATGTCCTTAGTTCTTTCCTCCTTTTCTTTTTGAATTGTTTCTTTAGTTTTATCAATAGGAGAGTCTTGGATTAATGCACTTTTTCCTTTTCTCCTACTCTTTCTCAGTGCCTTTGTTGTACTGCTTCCCAGTGCTTTAGATTGCTCTTGAAAATAGT
The DNA here is from genome assembly GCA_000404065.3 of Pinus taeda. Classification (NCBI taxonomy): domain Eukaryota; kingdom Viridiplantae; phylum Streptophyta; class Pinopsida; order Pinales; family Pinaceae; genus Pinus; species Pinus taeda. The sequence continues at coordinate 151,625 of APFE031530629.1, forward strand.
TTCTCACTAGAAACCGCTCCCAAGTATCTTTGTTTCTCTTCAACTGGTCTTCAACTAAAATCCTCACGAGTCCATGATGATATAAATGAGGCTCTATATCTCCTATGTTCTTTTGGAATGTAGTGCTCATATTTTTCAAACTCAACAGTAAGAAATAGGGCAGATTAAGAGCTTGTTTCCCTAAAAAGTTCATCAATAGCCTAGTGTGATACATGTACATCGTCCCAAATCGGCCTTCACAAGTGATAAACTTTTGAATGATTAATAGTAAGCCTACCCATTCTTCTTTCAATGCATGAACAGGAATCCCTCTTGTAAATACAGAATGTCCATACCTGGGTTACGCAATATAACTCTCCATGCTTGCTCGTCCAGACTTTTGTTTTTAAACCAACGCTCACCTTCTTGGGGAAAATCTGTAGAAGCTGTAATTGAGGCTTCAGTGACCGTGAATTTTAGGTCCCCAATCTCCACCACCTGGTCATTGAAAGACCTTGCAAAGGCTTCTGTGACTTCCTTATTATGGCCTTTGAATTTTTGGATGAAACGGAGCCATTTAGCTTTCTTCAACAATTCCTTTGCCTAAGGGTACCCTTCTAAAAATTTAATCCCTTCTGGCTCTGCCCTTAGTAACCGTCCTATCTTTTCCTTTGTTTAAAATTCTTCTCTGGAATTCAACTGCATATTGTATGAGGGTTTTAACAAAGGTAAGACGGCTCTGTTTGCAAAGTTTGTGGAAGAACGATGGCCGAAAATGGAAAATGGATACGGGAATTGGGGTGTTCAAGAGCTGTAAGCAGAAACAGGGGATGAGCAGCCGCGATAAAATGGAGACATGCTAATGAAGTGAAGCTTTAACACAAGTGAAATGGCGTCGAAATTTTGAATTGAACGACTGTGTGAGAGACGTTACACTTTGATAAAATGACTGCACAAAGTACGATGGAGAGGAGCCGTATTTACATAGGTCACGTCTCATGAATACAAGTGGAGTGTGGGAGTGCAGTTCATCTATGAGTTGAACCCAAAAAATAATCATGAGACCATTTAGGGAGTAAATGTATGATTTATGGAGTAAGGTCGTGGAATGGTAGTGGAGCTATCGTAATAATCATTGCACATAGTGAGCTTTAATGGTTCAATAACTATGAAAATTTGTGACTTTAGTTGCTATTTGAAAGAAATTTTTGTCCATACCTTTAGAATCCTTGTCTTTGTTGTCCATTAGCCCTTACTCAATTGCTCCCTATTGATGTCTATAGATTCTCCATATACATGTCTTCATGCTTAGTCATACCTGCATTTTCATTTTATTGCACTAACATCTTGACTGCAAATTTGAAAAACAGAGTGGTGGCTGCAGAAACTGCTTCTGGCTATGGAAATTGATTCTGGCTGCGGAAACTTGGCACAACAACCACTTAGCTAAATAGAGATAGTTAGACAATAACTATTTGAATGGAAATGATCATGGAAAAAAACTTTTATTGATGAAATGAAATGGATGAGATGGAGTGAAATGAAGTGAGTGGAGTGAAAATGGAAATGAAATGAAGTGAGTGGAGTGAAAATGGGAATGAAATGAAGTGGGATGAGGTGAGTGGAGTCAGATGAGAAAGAAAGAAATATTTTTTTTTTTTGGAAAATATAAAGTATTAGGTGTCCCTGATTTTCACTTTACATTTTCTAGATAAGACTGCCAATCAGAGATTGGTTTTTAGGCTTATACAATATATATATATATTTTTTTTTAACAGAAAGGAACAAAGGCTAGGTTGGTGGGGAAGAAGAATTCTTCTTCACCAACCTTATTGCAGAATTTTCTTGAAACATTCTAACAAATTCTTCTTTTGAGAGTGGTTTATGATAAATCTTTAATCTATGGCCATTCACAATTAGAGGAGTTTGAAATTCATCAATGGTCTTGATTCTTACTGCTCCATTATTAAAGACTTTGTCGATCTCATATGGCCCAAGCCAATGAGTCTGAAATTTTTCTTTGAAGTCTTTAAACTTTGAATCAAATAGTAGTGCCCAATCTCCCTCTTGAAACTTTTTCTCTTTGATATATCTGTCATGCCACTTAGCTCTTTGATGTTGAACTAGATCCGTTCTTAGAATTGCTTCTTGTCTAATCTCATCTAGTTCATTCAACTGCTCCATTCTATGTTTTTGAGCTTCTGATAGGTCCATCCCCAATTGAACTTCCATCTTGAAAGTTTTGACTTGAAATTCAATGGGGAGCAGGACTTCTTTCCCATAAACAAGTTCATAAGGAGAATTTCCTGCTGTATTCCTCCATGTAGTTTTGTAGGCCCATAAGGCTTCAGGAAGCCTTTCAGCCCAATCTCTTCTATGTAGATGAACAGTCTTGGTGATTATACTTTCAGGGACTTTGTTTGTAGACTCCACTTGGCCATTTTCTTGCAGATGGTAAGGAGTAGATTTCATGTGCTTGATCTTGTATTCTTCCATCAGCTTCTCCATCATGTTGGATGTAAATTGACTTCCTTGATCTGTCGCAATTTCTCTTGGGACACCAAAGCAAGTAAAAATATCCTCATAAAGAAAGTTAACAACTGAATTTTCAGTAGAAAAAAGTAATGCTTCGGCTTCTACCCATTTAGTGACATAATCAGTGCATACCAATATATACTTCTTTTGCTTAGATGGTGGATTAATGGGTCCTATGAAATCTAAAGCCCATTTTTCAAAGGGTTCAATGAGTGCCTGAGGTTGTAATGGCATTTCATTTGAAAGAGTCGGTTTCCCTACTCTTTGGCAGCTGTCACACCTTTTGACATATTGTTTGTGTCCTTGAAAAGGGAAGGTCAATAATATCCTAAAGAAAGGATTATATAGGCCATCCTTTTGTCAGCAAAGTGTCCACCGCATGGCTCATCATGACATGCCTTGAGGATGTCAGGCATTTCATCTTCCCGAACACATCTTCTGATCACACAATCTGGCCCTGTTTTAAACAATTCATTAGAAATCCATGAATATTTTGAACTCTCCTGAACATTTTTTCTTTTTTCACCAAGAAATAGATGTGGAGGAAGTTTCCCTGTAACCAAATAGTTAGCAATATATGCATACCAAGGAGTCTTAGTAGTTACTGCAAACAAATATTCATCTAGAAACTTATCCTCTACAGGAGAATCTTCTTTAGTATTTTGGATCCTAGACAAGAAATCAGCTACTATATTTTGTTTTCCTAGTCTATCCAACACAGTAATATTGAATTCTTGTAAAAGTAAGAGCCATCTTGTAACAAGTTTGTTTATTAGATATCTAATTGCAGAATGATCAGTATGGACAAAAGTTTCATATCCTGTTATATAATGTCTGAATTTATTGATTGCATGAACAATAGCTAGAAACTCTCTTTTTTAGTCACAGTATAATTCAACTCAGTGGGAGTCAAATTTTTACTGGTATAGTAAATGGCATAAGGAACTAAATCCTTTTGACCCAACATAGCTCCTAGAGCTGTATCTGAAGCATCTGTAGAAATATGGAAAGGAAGTTTCCAATTTGGCGCCCTCAAAATGGGTGCTTCAGATATTCTTGTTTTCAAAGTTACTCTGCCATTAGTAACAAGTTTGTTTATTAGATATCTAATTGCAGAATGATCAGTATGGACAAAAGTTTCATATCCTGTTATATAACGTCTAAATTTATTGATTGCATGAACAATAGCTAGAAACTCTCTTTTTTAGTCACAGTATAATTCAACTCAGTGGGAGTCAAATTTTTACTGGTATAGTAAATGGCATAAGGAACTAAATCCTTTTGACCCAACATAGCTCCTAGAGCTGTATCTGAAAGCATCTGTAGAAATATGGAAAGGAAGTTTCCAATTTGGCCCTCTCAAAATGGGTGCTTCAGATATTCTTGTTTTCAAAGTTTCAAATGCTGATTAACAATCAGGATCCCATTTGAATTCATAGTCTTTTGTAAGCAATTTGAAGAGTGGAGATGCTTTTTTGGTGAATTTTTCTATAAATGTTCTATAATACCCAGTAAATTCCAGAAAACTTCTAACATCTTTTTGACAAGTTGGAATAGGCAACTTGGAGATGACTTCAACTTTTGATTTATCAACTTTAATTCCATCCCCTGAAATATGATGTCCTAAAACAATCCCTTCAGTAAACATCATAAAGCATTTTTCATGACTCAATGAAAGGTTTGTTTCTTTACATCTGATAAGGACTTTTTCCAAAATCTCTAATGCCTCTTCAAATGAATCACCATAAACTGTAAAATCATTCATACAGACCTCTACACAATCATGGATTAGATCAAAAAAGATTCCTAGTACTGCCCTTTGAAATGTTGCCGGTGCATTACATAATCCAAAAGGAAGCAGTCGATAAGCAAAAGTTCCCCATGGACAGGTGAATGTGGTCTTATCTTGATCTTGGTGCCACCTGAATCTGATTGTAACCACTAAAACCATCCAAAATGAGAAATACTTTTTGCCTGCTAAAGTATCTAATACCTGATCAATAAAGGGTAAAGGAAAGTGATCCTTCAAAGTTTCTTTGTTCAATTCCCTGTAATCAATGCAAACCCTCCATTTACCATTCTTTTTAGGTACTATAACCAAAGGAGAAACCCATCGGCTATCTGAAATTGGATAAATGAAGTTCACATTAAGTAACTTTTGGAGCTCTTCTTTCACTATCTCCCTAAGGTTTGGATTCATCCTTCTTTGAGGTTGTCTGATTGGTCTACTGTTTTCCTCAATGTAGATGTGATGAATGCAAGTCTTAGGATCAATACCTTTCATATCGGTATACTCCCATGCAAATGCAGTAGAATGTCTTTGCAAGATTTTGGTTAGCTCCTCCTATTGTAATTTTTCCAAGTTTCCGTTGATATTTAATGTTTTTCCTGGAAAGATCTCAATGGCAGAACTACCAAACTCTTCCATAGAGAAAAGAGACATTTGTCTAGATGATAGACACTCCATGTCAGAATCCAACTAAAATTGTGTGGAGTCATATTCTGAAGATGGTTCAAAATTTTCTAATGTGTTCAAAATTTGACTATCTTCACTAATCTCAGAAATGGTAAAGACAGGTTGTATAGTATCTTTTTCATCAACCCACTCATTATCTCCTATTTCTGTAATTGATTTTGCTGGAGGATACAGATTGAACTTCTTTGTCGAATTACCATCAGAAATGTACATATCCCCATATCTACAACTGATAAAAGCATCAGTTGTGGCTAGCCAAGGTCTTCCTAAAATGAGAGGATGTCCTCCTAAATTACTCTTGGGGGTTAAAATCATGAAAGCCACTGGATATTCCCAAGAGTCTAAGGAGACTAAAATGTCTTCTAATACACCATCTGGTTTAATAATTGAGCGATCTGCAAGTTGCAATAAAGTAGGTGTAATAAGAAGATTAGGAAGTTTTAGCTGTTCCATAGTCTGCCTACTCATAATGTTAATAGCAACCCCTAAATCAATCAAAGTGTTTGGAATTTCTACCCCATTGATAGTTGTTTTAACAATTGGACTACCAGGGTCTACATATTTATGCATGGTAACTTTTCCCATCATGATATCTGCAATCTTTCCTACCACGTGGATTTTTCTTGTATCTCTCGGTTTCCTTCCTGGTCTTTTAAGACTTAACTCCTTTATTGTCTTTGCTAGAAATTTCTTTAATGGCTTGTAACAAGGGAATCTTGATACAGACATTCTTCAATTCATCTAGAAAATCATAGTCAGGAAACAAGATTTGTTTTTCCACTCCTTTTTCAATTTGTAACCTTTCAGGAAAAGGAGGTGTGGATGAAGATGCAGGTTGCTCAACTATAGGAGTTGTGGGGGTTAACTCTTTTTCTTTTCCTTTTGAGTGCTTGGGTTTTGAAGAGATGCTTCAGAACCCTTATTGGCTACAAGAGAATCTTCCTCAGAAATGATTTGCTTTTGAACATCTATAGAAGGTTTATCTAGAACTCTACCTGATCTAAGTTGTACATCATTGAGAGGAACATTCATATAGGCAGGAAATTGAAATTGTAGACCTTCCATCATGTAAGCATTTTGAGAGTTTTTATTATTGGGGTTTGGCAATGGCTGAGAAGGAAGTTGATTTGACTTTTGTT
>APFE031530629.1:179813-229080 GCA_000404065.3 Pinus taeda
GAATTCTTACGAGCGTATAGCGGATCTTTGTACCATAACGAATCATTTTGCCATAACATTATATCAGATGTTACTGGAATCTTGTTGTAGCTTTCGAATAAGTGCCCACAGTTCTTCGTCATTCTTCCATTCCTCCCTTGCTTCATTTATCCAATCTGGTTGGATAATAGAAATGGCACACACAATGCTTCCACATCCTCATCCTTTCTTGAGAGTGCATCTGCCACCACATTTTGCTTCCCTTTTTTGTAGATGATTTCAAAGTCATAACCCAACATCTTTGTGACCCACTTTTGTTGCTCTTCAATAATCTTTGTTCTAAAAAGTATTTAAGGCTATCATGATCCATTTTTACCTTGAAGTGTCTTCCCATTAGATAGGGTTCCCATTTCTTAAGTGCATGGAGTATTGCCAACATTTCCTTCTCATAAATAGCTTTGCTTAAAAACTTTCCCTTGATTGGACGACTTTCAAAAGCAATGGGTCTTTCATCTTGCGTTAGAATAGCACCAATTCCATTTCCTGAAGACATTCCACAATAAATGTTTTTGTGAAGTTCAGTGTAGCTAAGACCGATGCTTGGCACATTTCCTTTTTAAGATGTTCGAAGGCCTTTGTTGCTTCTAGAGTCCATGAAAATGCATCTTTCTTCAATAATGTTGTTAGAGGTGCTGTTATTCTCCAATAATTCTTAACAAACTTGTGATAATACCCTGTCAACCCGAGAAATCCTCGCAGATGCTTTATGGATGTGGGGATTTTCCATTCCTTAATGGCTTTAATTTTGCTAGGGTCTACCTTAACTCTTCATGAGATACAATATGACCCAGATATTCCACCTCTTGTACTCCAAAGAAACATTTGGATCTTTTTGCATATAATTGTTTCTCCTCCAATAGTTGTAGCACCCTGTCAACATGCTCAACATGATCCTTCCAAGACTTGTTGTAGATTAGTATATCATCAAAAAATACTAACACAAATATTCTAAGGAATGGTTTGAAAATTGAATTCATCAAACCTTGAAATGTTGAAGGGGCATTGGTAAGGCCAAAACGCATGACCGAAAAATCATAATGACCCTCATGAGTTCTAAATGTTGTTTTCAGAATGTCTTCAATCTTCATTCCGATTTGATGATAGCCTAAACGAAGATCCAACTTGGTGAAGTAAAATGATCCATGCAATTGATCCAGTAATTCATCAATGACAGGAATGGGAAACTTATCTTTAATAGTGAGCTTGTTGAGCTCCCTATAATCTGGACACATGCGCCATGATCCATCCTTGTTGTGCACCAATACTACTGGAGCAGAGAAAGAAGTTTGACTTGGTTGAATTATACCAGCCTCTAGCATCTCTACAACCATACATTCAATTTCACTCTTTTGGCATAGGGATATCTGTATGGCTTGATGTTTGGAGGAACACTTCCTGGAATTATATGAATAGCTTGATCATGATCACGCATAGGTGGGAGACCTTTGGGAGTCTCAAATATCTTGGAATGATTGTCCATGACTTTTTGGAGTTCTGGAGAAATATATTATTTCGATGTGGAAACATCTAGCGAACATAATTGTGCAATTACACCTCTTTGTTCCTTTTTTAGAAGCTTTGTCATACCATTAGAGTTGATTATCTTTCTCGGTTTCCCTGCAATACCCCTTAATACAACTTCCTTTCCTTCCATAGAAAATTTCAGGAAAAGTTCTTGAAAATTAAAAGCTATTGTAGCCAAGGATTGTAGCCATTGGACTCCTAATACAACATCAGCACCTCCCATTGGAATGGAAAGCATTGGGCTAGTCAATACATATTCTCCCATGGATGGCTTGATATTATGGCACTTTCCAAAGCAATTTATTGTTCCTCCATTTGCAACCATCACTTGACACTCTGGTGCTGGATATAAGAAGCAATTCAATTCTTTTGCTACCTTACAATGAATAAAATTGTGGGTACTTCCTGAATCAATCAACACTATTACCTTTTTCTTCTTGATTTTTCCTTCTATCTTGATGGTTTGAGGAGTGGTAATTCCCGCCAATGCATTACAGGATATGGTTGGATTCATTTCTTCTTTATCTAGGCTTTGTTCCTGGAGTATATCCTCTTCTTTTGACCTTTCTTGCTCCTTTTCTTCTCCCTCTTCACAATCTATGTAGAATAATTTCTTCTCAACACACTTATGACCTTTAGTGTATTTGCTATCACAACTGTAACAAAGCCCTTTTGCTCTTTTTTCTTCCAATTGTTGTGGTGTCAACCTTATAGGTTGTGGAAGACTAGGGGCAACAACACTTTCATCTTTATAGTTGTGAGTGGTATGCTTCCTGGTTGCCTTAATTTTGCTTTCCATTTTTCTTGCTAACCTGAATGCCTTCTCTAATGAATCAGGTTCCCAAAGGCGAACATCATGTTGGATATTATCCTTTAAATTCCCTATGAACACATCAATCCTATGCTTCTCTAGAATATTTTTTACCCTTATGTTCAATTTTTGGAACTCCTCAATGTGCTCCATTATTGAACCCTTTTGTTTGAGACTTATCAATTGGCTAAAAAGTGTTGCTTTTTGTATCCTCATAATGTGCTGTCAATTCTTCCGTAAAAATTGCCCAAGTGATAATTTGTTTACGAGAGCAAAGCCATTGATACCATACAAACTGATTTGGTTCCAAATATAAAGTTGCAATACGTACCTTTTGTGTGTTTTGCACATTATTGAGATCGAAAAATTGCTCCATCTGTAATATCCATGTTGCGGGATCCTTGCCATCAAACTTCCTCATATTGATTTTTGGGATATGGTGGGTCTTCGATCCAACATTAGAGTCTATGAAATCATGATTAACATTTCTTTTGTTCGCATCATGAGTTTCATTTACTACCTTTTCACCATTAGTAAGTATTTCTTGTAGAAAATTTGTCAAATCTGTCTTCAAATATGCCATGTCTCTCTTCAAATCTGTCTTCAATCTATCTTCAAATCATCCATATTAGCTTCCATGCCCTTTATCTTAGCTTCTATTAGCTTTTGTGAGAGTGACATTTGTTGCACTTGGTCTTGTAATTTTGATATGTCATGTAGCATTTCCTCCTCTTCTTCTTGAGTCATGCTAGAGCTTTCATGTTGCTTACTAGGTGTTTGCATTTTCTTTCCTTGGGGCATCAGTTACCGATAATAATGCTCTACTATGCCCCTTGAATTCCTTCAAAATTAATTTTCAAACCAAGCTTAAGCAAAAAATTTACAAAAATCTGCACACCTTTTTTCACTTGGTAGGAGCTCGATATTGCCTCTAATGTATCTCTATACTTTTGAATCATCCAGTTCTAAAATTACGACCTAAAGTATCTATTTGTGTCCTCTTTCCAATGCCACCAGTGTGATCCAAATTGGATTCTCCAAGGAAGAGTTATGTGAAATCTCCTGCAGTGACCTGATTATAGACTAGTTCAGTGGAGCGAACTTGTACGATGTGCCATGAGTCACTATTTCGATCTTTTTCTCTGAAAAATATATACAAGAAAACTACAGTTCGTGCTCTTTCTGTACCTTCTTACAACATTTCAATATGATGTCCAGAGAGAAAGTTATGACGATTTTCCCCAAGTCACCTGTTTGGAATGTAATTCAGGAGTCTGCAAAAAGACCAACTTCCTCAGATCAATATCTCTGCAAATATAGTGCGAAAAGCTCTGAAATTTGGACCCGAGATTCAGCGTGATGTTTTCTCAAATGGGTTTTTTTTTAGCTTCTGAAACATCGTAGAAAAAAAGTTGTTAGCGAAAAATTCCACGATGACCTATTTGGAGCAGCAAAACCCTAGAATCCAAAGCTCTGATACCAAATGTTATGTGAACTAGCTCAAGAAAAAGATAGAAAAGATAGATCAACACCTTACAATTCAGCCTCTTCGAGGGGACAACCTCCTTTACATTACATAAATGAACAATTCTTGGATGATTCAAATGACAAAACCTCCCTTTCTATATATAGGATTCTAAGGAGTCACAATATAACCTAGCTGACCTAACAATAATAATATAAAGCCACAAAAATAACAATAGAGGGATTCTATGGGGCATAGTAATAACAATATGGGGACAATATAGGCAAAACAATATTAATAAGGGGTACAATCACAATAGTAATGGGGTAATCACTAGTATTATAGGGACCCAACATTCTTATATTCTTGTGGCTCGAGGAGTTCCAATTCCACTTAGCAATCTCCAGGTACCTACGAAGCCTCACATAAAGAAACCTATCCCCATTCCAACATCCACTTGCGATCCACAAGATAAAATTAACATAAGGTCACCATCCTCTCCATGAAATTACAATAGTCATATTATTCAATCCAATAAAGTAGCCTCCAAAATAAAATTGGAGCCTTACTTCTTATGTGCATGCGCCAAAAATGACAAATGACACTCAAATAAGTCACTTCCTTTTATTTTTAGATAGCTTAGTATGAAAGTCTAGGGGTAATGAATTTATGTTTTAAATTAAATATTTGGCTTAGCCCCTTGGCTTAAGCTTATCAATTAGGCCTTATCCCACTCATGGATTCCTAGGCCCCCATTTCCCTTCTTTGAATTGGTGTGTAGTAGCAACATATTTTATTAGTATTATTATGATTACATATTTACATAACTAATCTTGTTGGAATTTTAGTGCATAGGTGTAGGTTTTAACATTGTATAATTAATTATTGTAAACAAATTATTAACAAACAAAAAGATGAAATGGAAAATGCGCACATAAACATAAAGATTTTATCCTAGAATCCCAAAATTGGGAAAATAAATGAGATTTATAAATATACATTCTTTTGTACAATGTTAAATATGACATATATATCTATATCTCCAACCTAGTATGCATCAACAAAGTCATGTATTTCCAATACTCTATCTAATCTTTGTCTTCCTTGGTAGCATAATCCACGGCCAATAGTGCCATGCAAATACGTGAAAACCCTCTTTATTATTGTCTAATGCTAATTACATGGTTTTCACATATAATTTCCCAATACTCCAACTACATGTGCAGTGTATAGTCTAATACAAACAATTGCATACATCAAACTTCTAGCCACATTGGCATATGAAACATGAGACATGTCCTATTCATCTTTCTCAAGACATTGATTTACAAATAAATTTACACCTACATGAATAAGTACATTTTGTTATAGATTATTTTTCCCATTTTGAGTCAATGAGAGATACCATGGTTCATCATCAAGCCTCTTGTCTTTGATGCACACTTCATCCTCTTTGACTAGCTCTTTTTACTAGGGTGGTCAGTCCCACAACATTGTCCTCTTGTGTATGGTTTCTAGCAGACAATGCTATCTTGGAAACAAAGTACCTTAGTTTCCTTTGAACAAAGAGTGATTGTGGTAAAAGGTTCCAAAGTTTGTCATTCCCATGTATATTAGCTCAACCTTCTTGTGTATGAGTTGGCTAGGGATCAATTATTATAAAAGTTTCCTAACTTATCGAGCCCTTAAGTGTCTAGATACATTCTCTCAAGAGATGGAAACATTCTATATAAACTAAACTTATCAAGAGGAGAGAGAACTTATATAGAGAAAGTATAGCTAAGTTATGCTAGTGGATTTCTACTACACTTCCATTACATGTAGGAATAGTCTTATCTTGTTGCAAGTCAAAGGAAGTTTTTGTGCCAAGGATTTACAAGGGGTCATTCATATCCTAAGGTAAATTATATTTTTGTCTTGAATTAATAGAAGCATGTATGATTTATTTCCCATATATGATTTCTATTGATTATATTTGTATGGTTTGGATTTATTCTTGTGCATGCTGACCTATCATATAAGGAAGATAAACAAATAATTTTTCTGGTTTTTAATTGTGATTGTGTGTAAAATATCAAGTCTAGGAGTGAGGAGTGGATCTTCTAGTGGAAGCAAGATCTCCAGAGATTCCTTTGGGATCTACTATCTGCACCAACTTGTGAGTGATCAAGTGCAAATTCTTTGTCTCATTAGATAGATGTATTGCATGAGTTTGTTTTGAATCCTAAGATTTCACACACTTTTCACCCACAATCCTATGAATTACAGGGTTAGATCCGTTGAGAAACAACTCATTTCCTCTTGAGAATTTCTTGAGATGAACAAAATAGAAACTCCACTGGGGAGTCTATCCTTAGTGCTTTTATTTCTCTCTTCTTGGTTTTGAATTTTGATTTATAGATATTATTAAGTTTTCTTTTGTCATTTCTGACCTTGTTTAGGCCTATTACATGCCCAATTTTCTTTTATTTTGTTAGGCCTAAGTCTATTTTTATTTTTATTTCATCCTTGGCTTTCAGTTGCTACCTGTTAGTGACTTATCGAGAGATCATACAACTCATTTGTAGGCTAGATACTACCTTGCTACAACCAATACCTCTGTTGCATTCTGGCTGGGTGCCACCACCTTATGTAGGTGGATTTTTTAGTAGTTTTCAACGTGAACTCTACTAACAAATCCTTAGATCTATTATATTTTTCCTATTATTGATTATATTTGTGTCAGATATGGCTAACTTAGTCTTTGATTTGGGAGAACTTATCATTTTTTTGTGATTTTTCTTTGTTGTTCAAAGTTTCTCAAAGTTGCATTGACATTTTAGTTTCTTTTATGATGTTATAAACTAGATATGAGTGGTTTAGGGAGTACTTGTGATATTCTTGTGTGTTTGGATCATGAATAATTCCATTTTATTTAGCCTCTCTAGCCTTTTTCCTTATCTAAGGTTTGGTTTATTTCCCTTGTAGGTCATTGTAGGTGTATTCTTATTTGATATCTACATTGAGGTGAAAATCTAAAAATTTTCCTTCGAGATTGTTGTTTATCCATGTATGATGAGCCATTGTTCATGATTTCTTTTGAAAATCATTACTTTTGATATTTTGAGTGCTTGTTGGTGCTATTTCTTTGCAATTGTTTTAAGAGTTTCTTTTTGCATTTTTCATTTATTTTGGGGGTTATATTTACTTTTTGGATTTTGTGAATTGTAGAGTGAATATTGAGTGAAATTGAGGTTGTTTTTTACTTGGAAAAATGAAGTATACTCTCTACCCTTCCTTAATTAGTTTTCATTGAAATTTAAAGTGAAAAATTACACTTCATATAGGTTGAATTAAGGTTGATATTGAGCCATTTCACACCATCTCAGTTGCACTCCATACCCTTGAGTAAACAAAACCCAAAAAATAAAGCACTAATAAAATTAACTAGACTTTTCTTATTATAGAAAACCAACAATACCTTAGTATTGTAGAGCCTTGGAGTAAGGTTTGGGAGGAAACCCTAGGGCTATCGAATTAAAACTAGAACTACTAAAGAGTGTAAATCCATTTTCACAACAACGTAACTAGAAAATATACTCTTACATAGAAGTCAAGAACGTAGTCAAATTAGGAATATGGGAGTGACATCCTCACTCTCAAGCTACTAGTGTCCGTGAATTGTGTGTGTTACATGGATATTTCCTTGAGAGGCATATGGCTCACTTTGAGAAATTTCTCTAGAGGTTTCAGGCTTAGATACCCTACCTACATTTGTGGTTTTGATCACACATGTCCCCCTAGTTGTTTAATTGTGAAGTGGTAACCTTAGTGGCCTATCTTCTAGGGCTCTTACCTGGGTGACTATGTTTGGTAAGTCCCCATAGTACTTGAGGCAGACATCAATCACCATATCAATGCTCTTAGAGGGTGACACTTAGACCCATTGAGGTTACTTTCACCAACAAATGTTAATATAGTGACATTGGGGTAAGTTCTTATCTAGTCCTTGTTAATATAAGGTAATTTTTGGTTTTAGTGCCTCAAGAGTCTTGGATTTTAGGAGGTATCTTTATAGTTGTTTTCTTGTTATATCTCTTAGGGATTTTTATAGTGCATGCTATTTGGTTCGAGTCTAATTAGCCATAGGGGTTTCTCACATTAATTGATTAAATAATAAAATACATGCACCATGGATGAACAAACTATTCAATGTGCTTGAGGACTTTTAAAACTTTCTCTTGAAGAGGGGTGTCCACTCCCTAAAAGTCATAGGATAGCTATGGTTTCAAAGGAATTAGAACAAAATCGGGTTCGGTGGGATAATCTTGGTTCCAGGAGGGATGACTTAGTTATTGTTGAGGTTATATACAAGAGTCCATTATCACATGTCAACCCACCCTTAACCAACCCTTTGAATTTATGTGTACAATTGAGTACCTTTGCTTTTGAACCTTTTTCCTTGTTCTCTCATCCAAGTTCTAGTGAGAGTGGTGCCTCTGCTATGGGGGAATGGGTCAGTCATCACCATATACATTAAGAGTGTCATTTGTTATGTCCATGTTAGAACTAATCAACATGATAGGTCCCACTCCTCCAACACTATGATAACTTTTTCCTCTTTATGAGGCATTCCACTAGTTGCTTCAACAACCCCTACAAGTTTTCCAAGTGTGTTTATACCCATACTTTCATCCCAATTTTTTTTTGGAGTGGGGGGAAAATTGATCCAACCAATTAGAGGTAGGTGGTTTCTACCTATATTATTTATTATGATGGTTTCAATGCCTAATTCAAGTCTATCTTCTTTTGGGAACATGCAAGGGGGTGTATGTTTGTCCCTAGTCAGTATAGGGGCAATAATGTTTCTAGAGGAACACACTATCCATGGGATAGTTCTATGTTAGGAAGAATTCCCTTCTTTGGAGGTTTTCATTCCTTTGGAGGGGCTAGCTTACTTAGGGGGCATCAACCCCACTATTTCCACTATGCCAACAAGTTCTTAAACTTACCACAATACTTTTCACTAGTAGGTCCTTCTACTAGTGTAGGGTATAATTCTATTAGCAGTATTGCTTTTGGGAGTTTCTTTGTCCCTAGGGAAATTCTCCCTAGGGTTAAGAATCCTTTCACCATTCCTATTGGTCTAGGGGTCCAATTCCATGGGTTGAGATATCCTCTTGGTCAAGCTTTTTTCTCCATTAACTATGCTATGGGGGGACCATAAGATCCATGGGGGGTCCATCTTTACTTTATGATCCATTCAACCAACATTAACTTCCATTTATAGCATCACTTGATTTGTCAAACTTGGAAAAAATTACAAATAACCCCATATGCCACAATCCTAGGTGGCCACATATTCCCTCCAAATTACAATATGATATTCCTAAGTTCAAATGGAAGTCGAGAGAAAACCCAACTACACATATTACCACCTACCATCTTTGGTGCTCTTTAAATTCTTTAGTGGATGATTTTGTCTGGTTGCATCCTTTCCAACATACTTTGAATGGGGATGCCACCTTATGTGTATACTTTTATACTTTTTTTGGGCATCCTCTAGTGACAATGCTTCCTTGTCATGAACTTTCTTGAACGATTTCTAATTACCTTCGTGACAAGAGATCGGGATTGACCTCCTATCAACATTCAAACATGACACCTCTGCTCATATTCCTGATCATATTCATGAGTGGAGGCAATAAAAGAGGTTAGTTAGGACCAAACTTCTTGACTAATTTCTTAAATATTGGTTCACACAATCCTTTTGTCCACTCATAAAAAATGATGTTGCCATGGTCATGGCGGCTACTAAGGAGACGACCATTCTAGGTTCTCAACAACTTGATATTATTTGGTTTTAATTAGCCATTTTGTATGATATCATCCCTAATGTTACTCAACCTTTCTCTAATCAGCCACAACCCAAGCTAAGACCACATTCTGATGGTGTGATTAGTTCCATCTCTTCAAATGTTATGAGCTAGTTAGTTTCTCAATTTGGGAAATTGATTGTCACTTCACTAGCACTAGCAATTGTTCCCAATTCTTAACAAACATCATCTTTTGAGAAATATGCCAATGTTCATATAGAGTATTCCACATATCCTAAGAATCGTTAGCAACCTGATGGGAATAAGAAGATGAAGAAACATAAGAATACTTCTAAGCCAACTCAGGAGACCCAAAAAAACCTACCCAGTAAGGGCGAGGGCATGAATGAGAAACACCACAAGGTTGAATTCCCTTGCAATATTTTTTAGGGGATCACTTAACTCATGAGTGTCCATGTGTGGATGAGATTCATCATTTCCTCATGCAACTAGTATCTACCTAACATATGGCCATGTTGACACATTCATTCCTCACCAAACCACAATAGAAAATGGTTGCACAAGATCCTCCACCTCCACCGAGGGGAAATGGATGGAAACATAATTTTCTTGGAGGCCATGCACCTATTTTTATGTGGAATGTGCATATTAACTTGTCAATGATAACCAAATATTACAACAATCCAAAGTCAATTTCTAATTCTGAGAACCTGGTCATCCCAAATGTGCCCAATGGACCTCTAATGTTAGAGGAGCCTTTAGTGCTAGTGTTTCTCCCACCTGAGGGTCTTCTCTATAAGTTTGCATGCAACCCTAATACACGAGCTTCCCAAAACTATTGTATTATTGAGGATTTAGCCCAAGCACCCTCTGCCACATTTTCTTTGGAAGTTTTGCAAATATATTCTACACAATGAAAATCTTTGTTGACTGATATCAAATGGGTTGATCCCCTAGAGTTCATTTTGATAACATTTATCATTGACACCCCTTGCTTTAGACTATCCCATTAGGTTGATTTCCAAATATTTGTGTGCTTCAATGGAGATGCACACTACATGCTTGTGGATGAAGGTTCTTCTACATGCGTTATGGTTGTGTCATGCTGGAAAACTCTTGGTTTTCCAACACTCATCAAGACAAGTACAATGCTTCAATGCTTAGATGGACATACCTTTGTTCCTCAAGATTTTATTTCATCATTTTCCATTGAGCTAGGGGGAAACAATGAATTTAGATGCTAAAGTTGTTGAAGCCCCATTGGATTATAACTTACTCCTTGGCCATAACTATTTTTATGCCACAAATGTTGTCGTGTCATCAATGTTTTGTGTTCTTGACTTTCTTCATGAAGAAAATATTTTCATGATCTATCCACTTGAGTATTATGTGCCATTGACCAAGTATACCACTATAGACACTGTTATGCCATTTGTTGAAGATTAAAATTAATCTTATGAGACTAACAGTGCGAGACTTTTTAAAATCCCATCGCTTATAAGTGTTTTCCCTATGCACTTGCCTAATGCTTGATCTACCTCTATCACTCCTATGCATGTGATCTCTTCCATAACTAGTGGATCCCATCAGTCTCCTAACCCCTAGGTGGTGACTTCATCTTTGGAGGTTGATCAGTATGATGAGAAAAAGCCCTTTAAGTCTAGTTGATATCACTCATCAACACATCCAATCGACATCTAACACTTCTGAGTCAATTGAGACTTCTTGTGAACCACTTGATGATTATCTTGTGCCCATATGGGAAATTAACCAACAAATTTTTCATTACTTTGTAGATATAGATATTCCTACTAATGAGGCCATAATGGAATTAATGTCAATCTCTAATTGTACCCAGTGAGATTTTGATCATTGATCATCTTTCCTTATTTGCGTAGACAAGTTGAATGAGTCACCAAAAATCCTAGCTTCCTTTGGCCTTGTTGAGTTGTCCTAGTCCCCAATCATGCTTCATGATGTTTTCTTGGAGAGGAACTTGGCAAACATTTCAAATTCTACTATACCCATCAGCATTGCTATGAAACCAAATGTCTTGGAAAATGTCATGATTAAAGCATATTGCACCCTGTGAGAGATTAAGATATACATTGCCTTTTTCAAGGAATTCCACGATTTGTTTTATTGGTATTAGAAATAAATGTCTGGAATTGACCCATGATTTTTGAAACATGAAATTAAGACATACGATGGAGCTAAGACTTTTAGGAAAAGTCTCAGGCTAGTCAATCCTAGTAAAGAAACTATTATCAAAGTAGAGGTTAAAAAACTCTTAGATACTAGTTTCATTTATCCAATACCCTTGATGGAATGGATTTCTAATCCTATTCAAGTCAATTAGAAGCAAGGGGCAATTATGGTTTGCATTAACTATAGGGATTTGAATTTGGATTGTCCAAAGGATAATTATCCAACCCCTTTTATTGATCATATTCTCAATGAATGTGCCAATAATGATATATTTTCCTTTATGGATGGTTTTTTTTGATATAATAAAATCCCTATCAAATTAGATGATCAAAGCAAAAACATGTTTATTTTCCCTTAGGGAATATTTTCATATCAAAAACTTCCTTTGGTCTTAAAAATGGAGGTGCCACTTTCTAGCAAGCTATGTCTTATGCAATTAATGACATCAAATACATCATTAGTGTCTATCTAGATGAACTTACTGCTCGGTCCCTTTGATGTGAGGATCATCCAACCCATATTAGGGAAGTATTTCTTCAAATCCATCATTATAAGATTTGGTTAAGCTTGCATAAGCTTGTATTTTGTGTATGGTCTGGAAGTTGCTAGGTTTCATAGTTTCCAAGAAGGGATCCTCTTTGATCCATACTATTCACCAGCTTCAAGCACTTCAAGGGAAGAATAATTTCTTGCATAGGTTTATTTCCAATTATGTTGAGACAACGAAAGGTTCCATGCATTTTTTTAAGAAAGGTGTTCCTTTCATATATGATGACCAGGCCCAAAAGTATTTTGATGCTTTGAAACAAGCCTTGTTGCATGCCCCATTACTAATCCCTCCCAATTTTAATCGAGACATTTTCCTCTATCTCACTGATCTGAACTTAAAAAAGAACACAAAAAAATATAGATATAACCATAAATACATAAATTCAACATAAATAACACTTCATTTCATTAATATCAGAATATTGAAATATGCTTACAAACAAAAGGGAAATAACTAGCTCGGACGATGGCAACTTATCTCTGATAAGAGACGTAGCAACTACATGCCTCTAAACTGTGTTACAATGAGGCCCCAAGGTGTATTTATTATTGATAAATAATGGAAAACCCTAAAAATCCAAAAACCTAACCCTAGGAGATGAAGCGCCAAAATTGTGGGCCTTGTTTGGGTAAATTGGTACATCAATTTCCCGGGGTCATAACTTTGGCATATGATCTCCCTTTAGCTATCATAATACCTCATTTCAAAGATATCGATGAGGAGTGATCTAGGTTGATGTTGGTGGCCACCCACTTATCCCATTTGGACCCCCACAACTGTCTCTTTCAATTTTTCAATTTCCTTAATTGTAGCACAGTTTACTATTTTTAGCAGTTTTTCAGGTCCTAAACTTCTGGAGTCGCTTTGAGACCCTAAATGAAGCTTTTTGGGAAAACTAGGAGCAACATGGCTCGATGGACTGATGTTTCCCTTCCTAGAGCTTTATTCCTCAGGTAGATCTTTCTAACGAGCTATTCTACGTGTCAAATGAAGATTGGGTGCCAAAGTTACGATCCCGGGAACTTGATGTACCAACTTACCCAAAATGGGGCCCACAATTTGGCATTTAATCTTCTAGGGTCAGGTTTTGGGATTTAAAGGGTTTTCCATTGTTTCTCAAAAATAAATAGGCCTTCTAGCCTCATTGTAACATAGTTCAAAGGCATGTAGCCACCACATCTCTTCTCAGAGATAAGCTACCATCGCCCTAGCTGGTTTATTTCCATTTCTGTTTGTAAGCATATTTCAATATTTTACAATAATGAAATGAAGTATTATTTCCATTATATCTGTCTTTATGGTTATCTCTGTATTTTATTGTGTTCCTATTTAAATCTGGATCAGTGGTATCAGAGGGGTCTGCTTTTTCTCTATTTTTCTTTGCATGTCCCCAACGAGGTCGAGATATAAGGAGTTAGGGCTTGAACTGGTCGAACTTTTGCAAGACCAACCTTGCAAATCCCAACGGCCTCCCATGGCGGATGAAAAGCAAGATGAGGGGCTAGGAGATCCTATCAAAATCTTTCTTGAAGAAGCCCTCAAGAAGCAAAGGAATGCGATGATGGATGGCTTTGCGCAGATTCTTCAGCAGCTACCCAGAGGCGACGCATCGGTTCCAACAGATACTTTAGAAATGCCACACCCTTTAAGGTACAAGTTAATTTTGAAATCCCCATATTCAAGGGTCAGATAGATGTAGATGACATAGATAAATGGTTAAATCTGCTAGAGGGTTATTTTTCTGTTCATGAATTTTTGAGCCGAAAAAAGATTGTTTTCACTCTTCTTAAAGCAGTCCCCCACATCAAGGACTAGTGGGAAACCTACTGCAAGCAGAAGGATGGAACTACGGACTCACTTTTCTTAGCTGCACCACTTGGAATTCCTTCCAAGATGTCATCAAGGAGCAGTACTACCCTGTCAAAAGATATGAGGAGAAATACATAAAGTGGACCATGCTACGGTAGGAACAAGACCAAGATGTGCCGAAGTTCATAAACATTTTTCATACCCTTCGCACATAGTTGGGTATCAAAGATTCTGAGCTGCATCTAATACTCAAATACCATGGCTACCTACATAGATACATCTAGGAAGAGATGGAGTTCCTGAACATCTCCTCACTCGGAACAACGTACCCATACACTGTTAAAATTGAGCAAAAGTTCAAACAGAAGAAGAGAGATTTTGGATCTGCAAATTCGAAGACCAAAGGACAAAGCCAAGATAGGGTGACCCAAGACAACCCGTCGAAGCCGAAAGAAAAGAAAAACACCACAAAGTCAAAGAAGGACACAGGAAAGTGGTGCGAGTTCCACAAGAGCCCCACTCACAACACAAGTGAGTGTCGGACCAAGCAGTCGCTGGTGGCCGAGTTGAAGGCTTCAAAATCAGATGCATGTTCCGACCCTAAGTCAGAACCCAACAAGGGGAATGGCAAAGGGAATTAGATCATTAATGTGGAGCCCAATGTCACTATTGCCACCGCCAATATCCCGAAGAATGAGCCTGAAGATCCAGAGGAGGGCGAATGTCTTTTCCACTCATATATGTGGTCAAAGGGTTCGCCATTACAATTCATTGTCAATAATGGCAGCCAAAAGAAC
The DNA here is from genome assembly GCA_000404065.3 of Pinus taeda. NCBI lineage: Eukaryota > Viridiplantae > Streptophyta > Pinopsida > Pinales > Pinaceae > Pinus > Pinus taeda. The sequence goes on from APFE031530629.1 coordinate 194,833, forward strand.
TTCATTTCAGCAAAGGTTGTGAAGTGTTTGGGCCTATTGAGTACACCACACCCGCAGCCATACAGTATCGGGTGGCTTCATGAAGGATGAGATCTCAAAGTTCCCCAGCAGTGCCACCTTCCCTACAACATCAAGCCCTTCACAGATGAGGTATTATGTCCTGTTACACCTCTGGATGTTCGTGATGAATTATTAGGCCAGCCATACTTGTGGAGGCGACATGCTATGTATGAGTTAAGGCCTCGCGTTGTCATTATTCTTTGTGTAATTCATTATAAAGGATATCGGAGGTAGCCCCACCTACTGCCACCTCTTTGATCACTACCAAGAAAGGTAGCAAGTTCATTTCCCAGACTAGGAAATTCATTTTCTATCTAGTTCGCTCCTAAAGTAAGGGGAAGATCGTCACCACATCCATAACCCCCGCGAAGGGTTCCTCCACATAACAACAACAATAGAGGGATACAGTCATGAAAGAACACAAGAACAACTTCACCTCACCCACAGGGGTACCACACAAGTTTCAGGTGGGCAACAAAGTCTGGTTGCATCTACTGAAAGAATGCCTTACAAGAGCCCATAAGAAGCTCCAAACACTCCAACATGGTCCTTACAACATTACCAAGGCTATGGGAAACAATGCTTTAGAGAACAACATTCCTCCATTCCTTCGCTTGCATCGAGTGTTCAATGTGGACCATCATTGACCATGCTTCCCACCATTACTGGACACATAAGAGATTGCAGAACAGCTCACCAGAAACCCAGCTCACTAGAAGCTTCCTCATCTCAAGGAGGAACTCAACGCAATGGGGACCATTGCTTCCTAAGCAGGCAGGAATGAACTAGGTGGATGTTGGTGGCCACCCACCTATCCCATTTGGACCCCCACAACTATCTCTTTTAGTTCTTTAGTTTCCTTAATTGTAGCATAGTTTACAATTTTTAGCAGTTTTTTGGGTCCTGAACTTCCGGAGCCATTTTGAGGCCCTAAACGATGTTTTTTGGGAAAATTGGGAGCAACATGGGTCCATGGACCGATGTTTCTCATCCTGAAGTTGTAGTTCTCAGATAGATCTTTCTAACAAGCTATTGTACGCTTCAAACGAAGATCAGGTGCCAAAGTTACGACCACAGGAAGTTACCCAAAACGGGGCCCACAATTTTGCGTTTCATATTCTAGGGTTAGGTTTTGGGATGTTAAGGGTTTTCCATTATTTCTCAACAATAAATAGGCCTTCTAGCATCATTGTAACACAATTCAGCAGCATGTAGCCACCGCATCTCTTCTCAGAGATAAGCTACCATCGCCCTAGCTGGTTTATTTCCATTTCTGTTTGTAAGCATATTTCAGTATCTTACAGTAATCAAATGAAGTATTATTACCACTGCATATATGTGTTTATGGTTATCTCTGTATTTTATTGTGTTCCTATTTAAATCTAGATCAAGGTGGTTGAAAATATTTAGCAAGCCCATTTGGGGATTTTAATATCTCTCTGTTTTTCGTAAAAACATCCTTTAGGGCCTCAAAATGGCTTCTGAAGTTTAAGACATGAAAAACTGCCAAAAATATTAAATGTGCCACAATTAAGGAAACTAAAAATTTGAAAGAGATAGTGTTGGGGGACCAAGTGGAATAGGAGCGTTGTTGAGCATCAGGTCCCCCACAACAAGTTTTGGGTGCAAAACCCAAGTTTTGGCAAACAATATTGTAAGTCTCCACAAGTGTGCAATATTGAGTCATAGGGTTGTCCTCCCTAAATATTGTATTGTAAACTAGTGTAAAGTCGGCCTACCCATGGTTCGTGGACCATGGGATTATATAAATAGAGTGAGGCTCTAAGTTGTAAGAAAAAAAAGGCATGAAGGAATCTGTAAAATTAGATAGGCTTAGCGAAGAGTCTAAGTGTCTTGGTAGGTAAAGGATCTACAACTGAGTGCACAAAGGCCTAGTAGAGTCCACAGCTGAGTGCGCGGACCCCTGTAGTTGAGTGCACAGGGCGGAGTCAAGTCTGTAATTGGCACAGAAAGCTAATAAAGAGAAGTTTATCCTAATTCTGTACATCTAGTCTTGAATCGTTATTCTATTGTTATGCATTACTTTTACTCTGTTTATTTATTGCGCGCAGTTGAGTAAATGATTGTATGGTTCAGAATACTTATATATGAAAATAATCTAAGTAATCAGCTAATAGTGCACATTTAGGAAAGAATTGGGTAAATAATAAGGATCACGCCGTGAATAGGACTATGTGAAGACAACATTACAGGCCGCGAGGTGACCACTAGTGCACATAGCACAGTCAGCGCGAAGGTTGGACCACGTACCAATCTCAACATATCAGACATTCCCAGGGTGTGAAAACCTGGTTCTAGCACCCTCCCATACTACTTCGAGTGAGACCTCAGTCCGCACTCTGTGTAATGTTGTCGAAAGGGCCAGTAATATCAGGATTTTCTTGGCTAAATCACCTCTGTACCTGGGTCAGGCCCCACTAATCCAACAAATGGTTTTATTGCTAGGACCAGGATCTGCATAAAGGATGTCTATTGTCATGCCACTAGAATCATACAAAGAAAGAAATTGAAGAGTGGTTGGACAAGAAGATTCACGAGTTCACGACACAGGAAAACATAAATCCACAAGTATCTATGGAACAGGTGTTGGATCGCTACTTGTACACTGAAATCCACGAAATTTTCTTTGCATCTTTTCCATCTGAGCTATATAATTGGATCGCAAAGTTAGCAGACAACTAAGGAAGGTGTAGGCTCAACAAACCAATAGTGTGGACTCCGAAACTAGTGTGTAGACTAGAAGCCTTAGAAGATAAGATAGCGCAAGCTATGGACCACTGGCTAGACCGAATAATAAGAGGATTTATCACTAAGTTCGTTGTAGACTTGACCGTCAGCTACAGTGAGGCCAAGCAATGTTTTCTCAAGGGACCACGAGGTAAGTATATTAAATCTTTGAACACTTGGATTAAGATCCCATTGTGTGAAAAGTAGGTTATGCAAATAAATTAATGTTTGGGACTATGCAGAGCGGGAAGATCTACAAAAGTGGAAGTAGTGAAGAATTAGAAAATAGTTCCTTAATTTCACCCTCGCGGGAGAGCAAGGACGAGCTCGCGAAGGTTTCTCTGAGAAGCGCAGTCAGTTTGATAAGGCAGCGAATTCCATGTTTACCACCTCCACCCACACCACCACCCACTTCACTCCCTCACCTCTATCTCCACCCACTCCACCTCTGCCACCTCCACAATTCAGTATGGCAAGCGCAATCAAACTACCAGTATTTAGAGGAATAGGGAATGAAGATCCAGACCAATTCTAGTTCATGGTGAGAGTATTATGGGAAGCACAAGGCATCGTGGATGATAATATTAAAAAGGCTATGCTAGTGATCATGCTACAGGATTGCACATTAACATTGTATATCAAGCATTCTAATGACCACCCAAACACAGGAATTACAGAGATCTAAACCACGTTGAATAGGGCATTTAGCAGGACAAAATCAGAGACACAATCAATCATCGGGTTTAAGGACATCGTGATGCTCCTGGGAGAGACCCCCTAGGATCTAGACCAAAGGCTAAAGAGTACCATCTGCGAAGCCAATATGATGTTAACAAATGCACAACATCATGTGTGGTTTGTGGCCTCACTTATGCCACACTTAAGGATGACACTGTCACAACAAAAACTTTCCACCCAGGCCGAAGTGTTGGAGATGGCAATGAGGTCACATGAGACCAAGACCCTGGATGGGAGTCCAATAGATCCATGCGCATCTACAGAATCTGTGTCTGGAAATGCAGAGTTTGAAATAAGATAGGGCACTTTGGCCAGAGGGGCATAAGGAAGTATGGTGTATAAAATGTAAAGGCTAGGGCCATGACAAAGATCATTGTCCAGTTTTCATGAACTACTTGGCATGAGGAGGGTCGATGCCATTGAGACCGAAGGCACTGGCAGGGTCGAGAGCAGCACCTGCTTTATGGTGCGTGATCTATCAGATAAGAGGAAACACACTGCGAATAATTGTCATTTGTTGTAGAAGTATATGCAGACATCCCAACAATTGTTTTGTAATTTTTGGAGGTCGGTAGACCACGTTGAACACACTTGTCACAATTACAAACTAATGATGGATCAGATCCCTATCTATAGGGTGCAGACTGAAATGTAAGCCGTCGACCCAAATGCAAGGATGGAGCACGCTGGATTTCAAGGGTGCAGTCGAGGACGAGGTGGAATGGGACCAGGAAGGGGTCACAGACAACTAATTTGTTATAATTGCAGAGGGCCAGGGCATTATGCCTATTATTGTACCAACTTGACAAAGGTATCTTGTTTGTATTGTGCTCAGATTGATCATGATGCAGAAGACTACCCTTTGTTGATCACAAGGATGTGTGAAAAAGGGGTATTTCAGCCCCCTCCAACTCAGAATATACAAATGATGATGTCTGAGCCGCGCGAAGAAGACTTGAATGTAAACATGATGCCCAGAAGTGGTATGACCATTAGAGATGATAAGGGGAAGTAGCCAGAAGAAAGTATGTGGCTTCACAAGGCTCCTACAAAGGAACCTGAGTTTGACTTAGAATGTGCAAAGGAGACATTCATGGAAGATAAGAAGAGCTTCATGGAGGCCTCCACTTTAGGTAGTAAGGATAAACTAGAACCAGGAATGGATCCTCACTACCTTTATGGAGACATGTTTGAAACTTCTGCGTGACAAAAAAGTAGTCAAACGGTTACAGGAACTTATCACTAGGTGTGCAGGGGTCAGGAGAACCGTGCATGGTCCGAAAACTTGGAAATCATGCATTGCACACAGGAAGGGAGATGAGGTTGACTGCACAAATAGGCGAGTACAAAATGGATCAGGTAATCCTAGACATGGGTTTGGACATGAATGTACTACCAAAGAAAACATGGGAATTCATGAGCAGACCCATGTTACAATGGTTCCCTATTCAATTACGAATGGTGAACCAATAGAAGATTTTTTACCATGGGAAGATTGCAAGGGGTGACAGTTGATATTGAAGGCATGAGGATGCAGGTGGATTTTGAAGTGATAGAGATTGTCCATGATAGCAATCCCTATCCCACGCTACTAGGAATAGACTATGCTATCGATATGAACGGAGTCATAAATCTGAAGAATCACAAATGACCTTTGAGAAAAAGTCACTACGCATAGTAGTACCACTGGACCCAACCGAAGGAGCATGATACACTGAACCAGTGCGCAACGATGATAGTAATGACGATCTCAACTGTATCTATAAGATAACTGCACAAGGTGAGGATTGGGTGAATCTAACTGTAGATGGAAGGATTTCGTGGGAGCATGATGACTCTTGCACTTTGAATTTAGACGAAGAGATAGAGCGATGGCAGAATCAGTTGCACAAAGTAACAACACTGAACTACAACATGATGATAAGGTCATTGTGTTGCGTAACAATACAGGCAAGGGAGCTACCGACATATGATGGATTGTCAATGGTGGATGAATTTATGAGAAAATTTGAAAGTGCAGTACTAGAGCAACAACGGTTTGATGCGCCGAAGTGGGCAATGCATACAACACCTACATGATGTTGGGGTACGCATCAAGGAAATTTTGAAGACTGGCATGGATGTAGAAGGATGATGCGCCTACATTTTGGAAAACCCCAACTTCAAATGAAATCTAATCAGCTGGGGTGGAGCAACTTGCATGCCCACCTTTCTCGAAGGGTACAAACATATGTTGTACAGTTCACACAAGTGCACACCACCCCTAGCCTAGAGAATCAGAACAAACCACAGTAGTAGGAAGAGTGACACACATTACCAATTCTCCATGATGAGGCATTCCATAGGGTGCATAGAGTACTGAACAAGGTTCACTAGACGAGACGAACTGATTGGGACCTGCGTGTGCCAGCAGCTCGATGGGCTTATAAGACCATGTGGAGAAACTTGAGCACGAAGATGATTCTGAAGGTGCGAAATAAAGTAGAAATCGAAATTTCTTAAGGGAATACCAAAAGGAATCCACACGTAATAGCTACCACAGTTATGGCAGTGCATGAAAACCAAGACGAAGGAATCACACGGCTACGCAAGGATGACCATATAAGCATTCGAGAAACCATTCAACAAGGGAACCTTAGACTTCGTGAACTCGAAGAAGATCAAGTACGGTTGAGGAAGAAAAGCATGTTGATGGACGTTGAGATCAAAAGACTGGAAAACAGGGTCACACAAGCATGTCTTGTTGATAAACCAAGGATGACAAGGCAAGATATAGATGGTCATACCACTGCATCAGAATATTTTCACTGAGAATTTATGACTTTGCTACCATGGCTGAGACTGCACCTTACCAAATGCAGTAACAAGGGGAGCGCACCACATAAGGCAAGACTACTCAACCTGCTATGGGTGTCGCATTACAACTGTGCGCCCATCACAATGGTGGTAATCAAGTAGCTACTGTGCTTGGTGCATGATGGGTGTTTGTGGCTGGGGGAGACAATACCCATCACTGATAAACTGATTCATAGGATCATGCAACTACCATACATAGGGGAAAATCCAACCATGGCATTTAGTAGAAATACTGGTGAACATGTCCTCGCAGAGGCCATTCAATTTAGTGAAGAAGTCGTGCGGTTATGCCATCTCAAGCATCTGTGACCTGGCAGTCAAAGTAGCCAGATAACTCTTAGCAGGGAAGGTCATGCAGAATTTTTGTACAAATGAGGTGTCACACCAGTCATAGCTTTAGTAGCCCAATGCACCGAGGGTGTTCAATTTAATTGGGCGTGCTACCTCTGTGGTGAGTTCTTCACGAAATGCCACGAGGCGCAGGATATCAGCAAGACATTTCACTATGCATGGCTCTTACTGTCCATAGTGCTGGTAGCATGGGAGTTACCCGAAGATAGACAGTTCCCTTTGGTCACATCGGACCTACCAAAGGCCATGAAGTACGCTTCGCTATGGGTGACCAAGGATCCTCAGCCATGAATTAGTTGTGCCGCTAGATCCCACGAAGGGACTACGTTATACAAAACAAGTCCAAGATTATGAAAGTGATGACGATCTGGACCAGAATTATAAGATAACAACATGAAACTAGGATTGGGTGAATCTAACAGCTGAAAGACGTATTGCATGGGACTGCAAAACCTCCTACATTTCAGATTAGGATCAAGAATTAGAGCATTGGAAGAACTGGCTGCATGAAGTATCTATGCTGCATTATAATATGATGACCAAGTCATTGAGCTGCGTGTCATCTGAAGTTAGGGATCAGCCTCGTTATGATGGGATAACTAGTTTTTATTTCTTTTTGGATGAATTTGAAAAAGAAGTGCCAGAGAAACATCGCTTCTAAGCCTTGGACTGGGTACTACACGCCACGCCCGCAAGATGGTGGGGTATGCACAAGGATAATTTCGATGATTGGCACGACTATAGGAGGATGATGAGAATACGTTTTGGGCAGCAAAAAGTGCGGATGACAGATAAGTATGATGGAAGGGATGATCTGCATCATCACCCAGCCAAATGGACTAATGCTTATGAAGCAGAGCCTGAGCCTGAATGGGTGCATCTGTTTTGTCATACACTAGGCATCATACCAATGAATTGGTACTTGGCAACCGAGCTCTGCCATGGCACTGAAGAGTGGGAAAAGTTGCGCTAGGGATTTACAGTGACATTCAGCTTTGAGGACAAGTTTGGCTGTATTGACACCGTACTACAGGAGGTTAAAGCAACAATATTTAGGATACCAAAATATCCTTTGGACCTCGTCCAACCTGATTGGACTACCCAGCTGAGCCATGCACTAGAATGCTATAATGTGACCGCTGACGAAAAATACAAGGATCCCCAAAATATTAATATTTTGGAAACTAAAGGTCACCACAAGGTTGAAAGTCTGTAGATAGAGGATCTTGACATACCACACCACTGAAAACCAGGCATGTCAACATTGGCATAGAGGCGGAACCGAAATTTGCAAAGATAAGGGACTATTGGGATGATGTGAAAGTAGACAAGGTCGCTGAGCTCCTCCGCAAATATCAGGATTTGTTCCCCATGAATTTTTCTAATTTAAAAGGGATAATATGAGACATAGGTGTCATGAAGATCACCTTAAAATGAGATGCGAAGAATGTAAAATAAAGACCTTACCCCCTTAATCCTAAATACAAGGAAAGGGTTTGCTTCGAGTTAGATAAGATGCTCATGACAGGTATTATTGAACCAGTGGAGGAATCTGATTAGGTAAGCTCGATAGTGGTTCAGGAAAAGAAACACAAGGAGGAAATAAGGATATGTGTGGATCTCCAGAAGTTGAATGATGCCTGCATGCATGATCCCTTCCCAACCCCATTCACTGATGAGGTCTTGGATAATGTAGGCGGCCAAGAAGCATACTCTTTCACTGATGGGTTCTCTGGGTACCATCAAATCAAAATAACGCCTGAGGATAGAAGCAAGACAACCTTTGTGAATGAATGGGGATGTTTTCAATACATAGTAATTCCTTTTGGGTTGAAAAATGCGCCAACAATCTTTTCACACGTAGTCATTGCGATATTCAAAGACTTCATCCATAAGTTTATGGAGGTATACTTTGATGATTGGAAAGTGTTTGGATTAGTCAAGCGTCATGTGGCAAGTTAGCACTTAATGTTAGATACATGTTGAAGATACCAAATTGCACACAATCTAAATAAGTGTCCGTTTTGTGTCCCTTTCGAGATCCTACTGGGCCATGTGGAATGCAAATAAGGATTGATGGTATACCCCACAAAGATCGCGGTGATAATCAACTTGGAGGCACCAAGGAATGTGAAACAACTGCACGCAACTCTAGGGCACACTAGATACTATAGGAAGTTCATCAAGATCTATGCCTAGATCACCGTGCCCATCGAGAAGTTGTTGAAAAAGGATGCTACATTCTATTGGTGTGATGAATACCAGAAGAGGTTGGATGTGCTGAAAGAGAAAATGGTCACTGTGCCAATATTAGTCTTCCTGGACTGGAAGAAGGATTTCGTGTGCACATGTATGCCTCATGTATTGCGCTAGGGGCCATGCTGACACAAGCGGGCAAAGGGGAATTAGAACATCCTATAGCATTCGTGAGCAGGAAGTTGTCCAAGGATGAGAAGAACTATTCCACTATAGAGCACGAAGGACTAGCCATGGTGTACACACTCCAAAATTCAGGAACTATTTGCTAGGTAGACATTCTAAGATGTATACAGATCATTCTATGCTGAAATACCTGGTCAATAAACCTGTGTTGGGGGGGAAGATCTACAGATGGTTGTTGTTATTCCAAGAGTATTACTTTGATGTTATTGAGACGCCAGGATGACTAAATGCGGGACCTATCATCTTTCTCTCATTGAAATGGGAGAGGAACCTACTAATTTGTAGGAGGGGTTGCCTGACATGCAACTCTTTGCAGTGTGCATCGCGGATAGTCACTTTGAGGATATCATACATTTCCTGATGACAGGAACCACTCTGGAAGGGTATACAAGCTAGCAGAAGAAGGAGTTAGTAGTGTGCATGAAAGAATTCTCCGTCATTGTAGGGCACTTGTACAGAATGGGGTTAGACAAAATATTGCGACGTTATGTACCTAACTTTGAATGAAGCAACATCCTCATGGTAGCTCATGGAGGAGCTGTAGGAGGAAATTATGCAGGAAAAGAAACAACATAGAAGGTTTTACATGCTGGGTTGTGCTGACCAACTCTGCATAAGGATGCAAAAGCATATTTTAGGGCCTGTGACATATGTTAAAGGACTAGCAAGCCATCGCGGAGGGTTGAACTTCCTTTGATGTCACAGGTGATGTTACAACCATTCAAGAAATGGGTGATTGACTTTGTGGGCCCAATTCAACCTCCAGGAAGGAAGACAGGTAAGCAGTACATCATCACCGCAACTGAGTACTTGACCAGGTGGGCAGTGGCGTAACCTGTGAAGGACTATACAGGCATGACAAAAACAAAGTTTCTTTTTGAATGCGTATTTACAATATTTGGCTATCCAAAGATCTTGATGAGCAATCATAGGACGCACTTTCTTAATGAAACAATCAACGCATTAACAGAAGAATTTCAGGTGTATCACCAGTAGAGCATGTGTTATCACCTGTAGGCCAATGGGATGGTGGAAGCATTCAATAAGATATTGGAGAACGCACTGACGAAGGTTACAATGCTCAAAGAAGTGACTGGGATGTGCATGTACCAATAGTGCTATGGGCCTACAGAATGACTTGCAAGAAGTTGACTGGGCAAACGCCTTTCAGACTTGTGTATGGTGTAGAAGCTATGATGCCAATTGAATAAATTGTACCTAGTCTATGCATAGTAGCACTCATAGGAATGGCAGACCGCGAAGCACTGGAAGAGAGGCTCGTGCAACTAACAGAGCTTGAGGAGGACCTATTTCTAGCTGGATTTCATCAACAAGTTCAAAAGGAGCACGAAAAGGCATGGCACGATTAGCACATCAAACTGTACACCTTCAAGGTAAATGATCTGATCTTGTTATATGACAGTAAATTTGATAAATTTCCAGGGAAATTTCGGATGCACTGACTAGGGCCATATGTTGTCAAGGAGATTACCAATGGTGGATCAATTCAATTGGTCAAATTTTAAGGAGAACCCTTCCCAGGGAAGGTGAATGGTAGCCAGCTAGGTGACTATATGAGGGAAGCACAGTCTTAACACTCTAGGCAGCTGAAAGGAAGCGCAAAACTATAAACTACACTACCCGGGTAAGAGAGCTATGTGATCAGGGAACTAGGTGGAATGAAGATATGTCACAATGCCCACAGAAATGCACAGGGGGCTGCGCTACCAAGGAAGCAACCACGTAGAGCAGCTGGACAATGACCATTAACGTCACTGTTCATGATTTGATGATGAAAAAATAGCCAAATGAAGTGGGGGGGCAGAATATAAGTTGGACTTTATGGACCAGATCTCTGAAAATCTTCCGCCAATATAGCATTAATGAACCGATTTTGGGGGAATGGTCGGATTTGAATTTGAAAGTGCCTATAAATTATAGGTGGTTGCCCAGCGAAAAACACCTGGCATTTTGAGAAGTGATTTGTTGAGATCTTAGGCACACATGAACTGTGAAACCTTCAAGCTTTTGCTAGCAGGTTCTGTGTTTGAGACATTGCCACAAGCAAATCAAGGGTTATTACGAAGCATTATGTCGATTCCCACTGAAGTTCTGAGCGTGGAAGTAGTGACAGCCAAAGGGAGCTTTCCTAGAGGTGGCTATCGCAGTGGAAGGAGCTTCCTTGAAGGGTGAACCTATAGAGATACCAGCTAAAGTACAAAAGTCTCCACAGATGCCTAGGCCAAGGCCTACCTTGACCACAGAGGGTCTCAAGATCAAGAAGGGAAAGCAAGCCACGCCATCGCAGTCGGTGCGTGTATCTCCTAAGAAAAACCCCTAGAAAGTTAAGGCCACTGCATAGGAAAAAGGAAAGATGATTAACCTAGAACTAGAAGAAGAAAAATTTGAGGATATCCCAATGGATGATGAGGATGTTGGGGTGGAAATGGAGGATGTCGAAATTGTGGGCTTTGACCCCATCACAAAGCTACCTGAGTACATCCCTCCGTGCAAGGGAAAGACCAAGGTGCCTAAAGACATTGACAAGAGTAAGGTCACCATGCATATAACCCTCTTGCCAAACCAAATTATGTTTGAAGGAGTGTGCTTGGGGCACGTCCCCCTTTGAAATTAGAATATTGGGATTTAGTGTACACAGAGTGGTTCCTCACCTAGCAATGGATCAACTCATGCACCTGTGTTCCACAAAACCACTGGAGTAACTACGTTGGAGCCATGGAAGTGGGTGAGAGGCATGGATAAGGCAAGATCACTCACCCTGCTATGGGTGCCGCATTACAACTGTGCACCCAACACAATGGTGGTAATCAAGGAGCTACTGTGCTTGGTGCACAATGGGTGTTTGTGGCTGGAGGAGCCAATACCCATCACTGATAAACTGATCCATGGGATCACGCGACTGCCATACACAGGGGAAAATCCGGCCATGGCATTTGGTAGAAAGACTAGTGAACGTGTCCTCATAGAGGCCATGAAGGAAAAGTTCAAGTTAGTGAAGAAGCCATGTGGCTATGCCATCTCAAGCATCTGTGACCTGGCGGTCAAAGTATCCTAATAACTCTTAGCAGGGAAGGTTATGCAGAAGTGTCGTGAAAAGGAGGTACCAACAGTAGTCATAACTTTGGTAGTCCAAGGCACAGAGGGTGTTAAATTTAATTGGGCATGCTACCTCTACAGTGAGTTCCTTGCGAACTGCCAGGAGGCGCAGGATCTCAGTAAGAAATTTCACTATTCGTGGCTCTTGCTTTCCATAGTGTTGGTAGAATGGGAGTTACCCAAAGACAGACAGTTCCCTTCGATCAAGTCAGACCTACAAGAGACCATGAAGTACACTTCACTATGGGTGACCAAGGATCCTCAGCCATGAATTAGTTGTGTCGTTGGATCCCGCGGAGGGACTGCGCTCTATAGAACCAGTCCAAGATGATGAAAGTGATGACAATCTGGACCATAATTACAAGATAACAACGTGAAACTAGGATTGGGTGAATTCGATAGTAGACAGATGTATTGCATGGGACCAAAAAACCTCTTGCACATCAGATTAGGACCAAGAATTAGTGCATTGGAAGAACTGGTTGCATGAAGTATCTACACTGCATTATAATATGATGACCAAGTCATTGCGCTGCGTGTCATCCAAAGTTAGGGATCAGCCTCATTATGATGGGATAACTAATTCTGATTGTTTTTTGGATGAATTTGAAAGATAAGTGCTAGAGAAACATCGCTTCCAAGCCTTGGACTAGGTACTGCATGCTACGCCCGCAAGATGATGGGGTACGTACAAGGATAATTTCGATGATTGGCGCAACTATAGGAGGATGATGAGAATACGTTTTGGGAAGCCAAAAGTGCAGATGACAGATAAGTATGATGGAAGGGATGATTTGCATGATCACCTAGCCAAATGGACTAATGCTTATGAAGCGGAGCCTAAGCCTGAATGGGTGCATCTGTTTTGTCATACCTTGGGTGTCATACCAATGAATTGGTACTTGGAAACCGAGCTCTACCATGGCACTGAAGAGTGGGACATCTTGTGCTAGGGATTTATAATGGCGTTCAACTTTGAGGACGGGTTTGACTGTATTGATGTAGCACTACAGGAGGTTAAAGCAATGATCTTTAGGATACCGCAAGATCCTTTGGACCTGGTCCAACCTGATTGGACTACCCATTTGAGCCACACACTAGAATGCTATAATGTGACCGCTGACGAAGAAGACAAGGATCCCCAAAATATTAATATTTCGAAAACTGTAGGTCACCATGAAGTTGAAAGTCCACAAATAGAGGATCCTAACATAACCACGCCGCTGAAAACTAGGCATGTCAACATTGGCATAGAGGCGGAACCAAAATTTGCAAAGATAGGGGATTGTTGGGATGATGCGAAAGTATATAAGGTCGCTGAGCTCCTCTGCAAATATTAGGATTTGTTCCCCATGAAGTTTTCTAATTTAAAAGGGATAATATGAGACCTGGGTGTCATGAAGATCACCCTGAAATGAGATGCAAAGCCTGTAAAATAAAGACCTTACCACCTTAATCCTTAGTACAAGGAAAGGGTTTGCACTGAGTTAGATAAGATGCTCGCAACAGGTATTATTGAACCAGTGGAGGAATCTGATTAGGTAAGCCTGATAGTGATTCAAGAAAAGAAACACAAGGAGGAAATAAGGATATGTGTGGATCTATGGAAGTTGAATGATGCTTGCATGCATGATCCCTTCCTAACCCCATTCACTGACGAGGTCTTGGATTATGTAGGCAGCCAAGAAGCATACTCTTTCACTGATGGGTTATCTGGGTACAATCAAATCAAAATCACGCCTGAGAATAGAAGCAAGATGACCTTTGTGACTAAGTGGGGATGTTTTCAATACACCATAATGCCTTTTGGGCTGAAAAATGTGCCAACAATCTTTTCATGCATAGTCATTGCGATATTCAAAGACTTCATTCATAAGTTTATGGAGGTGTACTTTGATGATTGGAAAGTGTTTGGATTAGTCAAGCGTCATGTGGCAAGTCAACACTTAATGTTAGATACATGTCGGAGATACCAAATTGCACACAATCTAAAGAAGTGTTAGTGTTGTGTCCTTTTCGGGATCGTGCTGGGTCATGTGGTATGCAGACAAGGATTGATGGTATACCCCACAAGGATCGCGGTGATAATAAACTTGGAGGTGCCAAGGAATGTGAAATAGCTACGTGCAACTCTAGGGCACACCAGATACTGTAGGAAGTTCATCAAGTTCTATGCTTAGATCACCGTGCCCATGGAGAAGTTGTTGAAAAATGATGCTACAGTTTATTGGAGTGATGAATACCAGAAGAGCTTGGATGTGCTGAAACAGAAAATGGTCACCGTGCCAATATTAGTCTTCCCAGACCGAAAGAAGGAATTTCATGTGCATGTGGATGCCTCATGTATTGTGCTAGGGGTCATGCTGACACAAGCGGGCGAAGGGGAATTGGGCCATCCTATAGCATTGGTGAGCAGGAAGCTGCCCAAGGATGAGAAGAACTATTCCACTACAGAGCGTGAAGGACTAGCCATGGTGTACGCGCTCCAAAAGTTCAGGCACTATTTGCTAGGCAAACATTCTAAGATGTATATAGATCATTCTGCGCTGAAATACCTAATCAATAATCCTATGTTGGGAGGAAGATCTACAGATGGTTGTTGTTGATCTAGGAGTATGACTTTGATGTTATTGTGAAGCCAGGACGACTAAATGCAGGACCTGATCATTTGTCGCACATTGAAACGGGAGAGGAACCTACTAATTTGTAGGAAAGGTTTCCTAACATGCAACGCTTTGCAGTGTGCATCACGGATAGTCACTTTGAGGATATCATACATTTCCTGATGACGGGAACCGCTCTGGAAGGGTATACAAGCCAACATAAGAAGGAGTTAGTAGTGTGTGTGGAAGACTTCTCTGTCATTGTAGGGCACTTGTACAAAATGGGGTCAGACAAAATATTGCAACATTATGTACCTGACTTTGATCAAAGAAACATTCTCATGGAGGCTCATGGAGGAGCTGCAGGAGGACATTATGTAGGAAAAGCAACAACGCAGAAGGTTTTACGTGCTAGGTTGTGGTGGCCAACTCTACATAAGGATGCAAAAGCATATTATAGGGCATGTGACGTATGTTAAAGGACTGACAGGCCATCATGGAGGGATGAAATTCCTTTGATGTTGCAGGTGATGTTACAACCATTCGAGAAATGGGCGATCGACTTTGTGGGCCCAATTCAGCCTCTAGGAAAGAAGATAGGTAAGTAGTACATCATCACTGTGACTGAATACTTGACCAGGTGGGAAGAGGTGAAACCTATGAAGGACTGTATAAGTGTGACAGTAGCAAAGTTTCTTTTCGAATATGTATTTACAAGATTTGGCTATCCAAAGATCTTAATGAGCAATCACGGGATGCACTTTCTTAATGAAACAATCAGCGCGTTGACAGAAGAATTTCAGGTGTATCATTAGAAGAGCATGCCTTATCACCCATAGGCCAATGGGATGGTGGAAGCATTCAATAAGATATTGGAGAATGCACTGATGAAGGTCTACAATGCTCAGAGAAGTGACTGGGATGTGCATGTACCAACAGTGCTATGGACCTATAGAATGATTTGCAAGAAGTTGACTGGGCAAATGCTTTTCAGACTCATGTATGGCGTAGAAGCTATGATGCAAATTGAATACATTGTACCTATTCTACACATAGCAGCACTCATAGGAATGGTAGACTGTGAATCCCTGGAAGAGAGGTTCGCACAACTAACAGAGATTGAGGAGGACCTATTTCTAGCTGGATTTCATCAACAAGTTCAAAAGGAGCGCGAAAAGGCATGGCACGATTGGCACATCAAACTGTGCACTTTCAAGGTAAATGATATAGTCTTGTTATATGATAGTAAATTTGTCAAATTTCCAGTGAAACTTCAGATGCACTAGCTGGGGCCATATGTTATCAAGGAGATTACCAATGGTGGAGCAATTCAGTTGGTCAAATTGAAAGGAGAACCCTTGCCAGGGAAGGTGAATGGCAGCCAATTGAATACATTCACTAGTGATCCAGCTAGGTGACTATGTGAGGGAAGCACAATCTTAATGCTCTAGGCAGCTGAAAGGAAGCACAGGACTATAAACTACACTACCCAGGTCAGAGAGTTATGCGATCGGGGAACTGCGTGGAATGAAGATATGTCACAATGCCCACATAAATGCACAGGGGGCTGCACTACCAAGGAAGCAACCAGGCTGAGCAGCTGGAAAATGATCATTAACGTCACTATTCATGATTTGAGGATGAAAAAATAGCCAAATGAAGCAGGGGGCAAAATTTAAGTCGAACTTTATGGACCAGATCTCTGAAAATCTACTGCTAATATAGCATTAATGAACCGATTTTGGGGGAATAGTCGGATTTGAATTTGAAAGTGCCTAGAAATTACAAATGGTTGCCTAGCAAAAAAAACCTGGCATTTTGAGAAGTGATTTGTTGAGCTCTTAGGTGCCCATGAACCATGAAACCTTCAAGATTTTGCTAGCAAGTTCTATGTTTGAGACATTTCCATAGGAAAATCAGGAGTTATTACAAAGCATTATGTTGATGCCCACTAAAGCTCTGAGTGTGGAAGTAGCAATAGCCAAAGGGAGCTTTCTCGGAGGTGGCTATGGCAGTGGAAGGAGTTTCCCCGAAGGGTGCGCCTATAGAGATACCAGCTAAAGTACAAAAGTCTCCATAGATGCCTAGGCTAAGGCCTACCCTGACCATGGAGGGTCCCAAGATCAAGAAGGGAAAGCAGGCTGCGTCATCATAGCTAGTGCATGCATCTCTCATGAAACACTCCTAGAAGGTTAACCCTATTGCACATGAAAAAGGAAAGATGATTAACATAGATCCAGAAGAAGAGAAGTTTGAGGATATCCCAATGGATGATGAGGATGTTGGGGTGGAGACGGAGGATGTCAAAATTTTGGGCTCTAACCCCATCACAAAGCAACCTGAGTACATCCCTTTATGCAAGGGAAAGACCAAGGTGCCTAAATACATTGAAGAGAGTAAGGTCACCATGCATACACCCCTCTTTCCAGACCAAATTGTGTTTGAAGGACCACGCTTGGGGCACGTCCCCCTTTGAAATTAGAAGATTAGGATTTAGAGGACATAGAGCGGTTTCCTCACCTAGAAATGGATCAACTCATGCACTGCATGTTCCACAAAACCACTGGAGTAACCGCGTCGGAGCCACGGAAGTGGCTGAGAGGTGTGGATAAGTCAGGATTGCTCAACCTACTATGGGTGCCACATTACAACTGTGCGCCCATCACAATGGTGGTAATCAAGTAGCTACTATGCTTGGTGCATGAAGGGTGTTTGTGGCTGGAGCAGCCAATATCCATCACTGATAAACTGATCCATGGGATCACACGGCTGCCATACACAGGGGAAAATCTGGCCATGGAATTTAGTAGAAAGACTGGTGAACATGTCCTCGCAGAGGCCATGAAGGAAAATTTCAAGTTAGTGAAGAAGCCACGCAGCTATGCCATCTAAAGCATCTGTGACCTGGCGGTCAAAGTAGCCAAATAACTCTTAGCAGGGAAGGTCATTCAGAAGTGTCGTGAAAAGGAGGTACTAACACCAGTCATAGCTTTGGCAGCCCAATGCACAGAGGGTGTTCAATTTAATTGGGCATGCTACCTCTGCGGTGAGTTCCTCACGAACTGCTGCGAGGCATAGGATCTCAACAAGACATTTCACTATGCATGGCTCTTGTTGTCCATAGTGCTGGTAGCATGGGAGTTACCTGAAGACAAACAGTTCCCTTCGGTCGCATCGGACCTACCAGAGGCCATGAGGTATGCTTCATTATGGGCGACCAAGGATCCTCAGTGGGTAAAGGACAACAAAAGATTTTGGATCTTGATGGAGATGAACGTGCACATGGCCATTAACCACAAGTTGTGGTTGTCACCTTCCAACTTTGACAGATTATAGGAGTACATGGAATTCAAGGCTGATTTCCACCACATCTCAATAAGGGCACAAAAGGACCCCAAGCAGCAGTGGCATGACCTACCCTACTTGGTGATAGATTACATGATCGACGCGGTCCTTGACCATTGGCTAGCAGAATGGCACACTGCCTCGGATTTGACTGCGGGATCTAGCAAGACCGTCGCGCAACAGAAGAAGGAAGAAGCCAAGCTGAAGATGGAGTAGCTGGATGTGAAATGGAGAAAGGAGGTCCATTATAAGGATAAGGTAGATTTCACTACCGTGCAGGAGGCGGGTAGATAGGTAGGAGGAGAGGAGTGCGGCTCTGATAAAGAGAAATTGCCCTCACAAGAGACAGAGGAGTAAGCGGACAAACATACAGAGTAGGGAGGAGCGGACCTGGAAACAACTTTTTTCCGTATCAAGTGCACTAGGGGTCCAAAAAAGATAGGGCCATGGAAGAAATCCAAAGTGAGCAAGACGTCTTTAGATCTGATCACCCTGACAGATGGAGATCTGAATGATATAGGGTATACGGTGCGGGATGCCACCGCAAAAATGCTGTAGTAGTTTGAGCACTAACAATAGCAGGTGTTGGGTGCTATTCATATGGGTTTGCGTGAGCTGCAGATCCACGCCTCACACATGCAGACCAATGTGACGCCCACCAGTGTGGCCATTGGCACCTCAGAAGCCATGGAGATTCTATGCTCTAGGGACCCTTGAGCCATAGTGATTCCAAACGGAGCATTGACGATGGCGACTGGTGCTGACAGACCCATTGTCAGCACCCTTAAGGGCATGTGACTTAATCTAGCAGCACTTCCTAAAGAAATGCTTCACCTTTTGCAAGACAGTGTGATCGCCAAACTTCGGGCCCGTGATCACTGCGCTTTACAAGTGATCAGCGAGCAAAAGGTCAAAAATGCTCAGATGGATGTATAGTGCGACTCCGCCATCAACCTTTTGTCTAACCTCACAGTTAAGAATCAACGCCTCACTAAGGTTGTGGATGAAGCATGCCAGACTGTCCTAGAGCTAGACATCCTTCAGGTTGAGCTAGTTGATGTGCGGGTTTAAAAATTCATTGTGGGAGTGCGCGATGCATGCACAGAGTTGGCCAAGGTTCAGCTAGAGCTGAATCTCAAGGTCACGGAGTTGTAGTTGAAGGCCCAGCCTTCAACTCCATCAGAAGTTACGGAGAAATGTGCGACTGTTGTGCCAGATGCGATATCAACAGTAGCAAGTGCAGTGACGGACTGCATGACACTTTTTGAGCAGTCACTAGAGGTCCTCACTAGCCTACAAGAGTACCCCAATGTACAGAGGTTGGAGACAGAAGCACAGGAACTATAGCAGCGTTATGACGAGGTTAAGGCAACAGTTTGCCTTAACAGTGAGAACTGTTGTCATCTCGCAAAGGCTTGTGAAGCTGTAGGAGGCTAAAGCACTGAAGGAATAGGTAGACACAACGCAGCACAAGGAAGCCATGCTGAAGGCTTGCTTGAAGCCTTGGTTAGATGAGGCCTATTGTTATACAGGAAAATGACATCCTCATTTGTTCAGAGGGCAAAGACATGATGATCGAAGCAATGCCCAAGTTCACAAGACTTGTTTCCAAGCTAACGTTGTTTATACACTAGCAACATGCTTTATAAAGCTTCTCAGCAAGCCTAAGGGAGCATTAGTGACCCAAGTAACTCTACTTGTTACCTTAGGAGCAATGTTAGTGAACCCTAATGAGGATCTAAGGGTCAATGGAATGGATTGACTAAGAAATATCCCTATATTCTCTCCTAAATCAACTTAGAAAAGCAAGGAAACATCCAAGTTCAACCTATTTGGGGATTACTAATCCTAACAGAGTATGCAACTTGGAAAGAGCTCAAAAGAATGGCAACATCATTTCTTTTACCTAAAGAAACTCATGGAGAAACTTGGCAACCCTAACCTCACATGCTACATAAGCAGAGCTAGGGCTATTGTGAGAGGGGTCAGATCATTTGAAAGGATAACTTACTTGATTGTCAAGCAGAGTCTTAGACTTAAGCATAAGAAGTTGGTAAGAAGGGAGAGAGAGAGAGAGGAGCTAAAGGGGTAAGGGAACACTGATGCAATCGATGGTTGTAATCACTCTTTTGACATTAATATAGAACTACAATTGTACTGTCCACTCTGTGATGTTGGTACTATAATTCATTTATATGTTTATTCAATGTATTTTAGCATGAATGGCTTAGTTATGTGCAACTAGATGTATTTTGTGTGTTTATGCATTGATTAGAAAGGTTTTATGTTGTGATTACACTTGTCTTTTCTATGTGCAGGACTTGATCTGGAGCCGGCTCAAGGGACTTACACCTAGTTGCATTGCGCTCTCCAGCAACTCCACACGAAGGCTCAAGGTAATGAATCCATTTCGATTTGATAGTTAGTTGTTGAACATGGACATGCATGTATCTTTGTGACAACTACAGATAATCTTAGAGTCTGCCAAGGGTCCCGGGAAGACCCTTGAGGGTTCCTTCATCTTCCATACACCATGCATTAATCCATGTAGCACCTATGAGATCATGACTGCCATTGAAGGAAAGTTGTCCAATCTACAAGAGACTCAGCAGAAGCTACAGACTCCTAGCAAAGGGCCAGTGGCAAAACAATTGGTTGAGGAGTTGACATAGGCAACAACACAATGCGCCACCAAGGCAGCAGTTGTTCAGGTCAAGCTGGGAGGTCTTCACAACAAGATCTCCGTCCAACTGAGTGACACGAGGGCAAGTCACCATGTTTGTGTTGGGGGCCTGTTGGGAATGGATCCCCTAGGGGTCAATTTTGGGGTTAAACACCCAGGTTTTGGGGCAGAAGGCTCAAATTTTGTGTAAATAAATGTAAAGTCTCCACATTTTGTGGTCACGGAGCGTGAAGATGTCTAAATTTAAAAGGGTTTTCCACCCTTAGTCTAGATAAGTTGTGTCAATTTTGGAGATTTACCCATGGTCCACAAAGGGAAGTTTTAGAATATCTAAGGGAGAAGTACAGAAGTAAGTAAGAATTCATAAGTCATTGGTAAGTTTGGGTGAGCTAAGAGAGAAAGTCTTAGCGTAGGAAGAGGCTCTGCAACTGAGTGTGTAGAGGCCTAAGGTAGAAGTTTGCAGCTGAGTGTGTGGACCCCTACAGGTGTGTGTGTAGGGCGGATAGAGTTTGTATTGGGAACTTGAATCATAAATAAAGAGAAGTATTCTGGAATCACTGTGTTTTCTGTCTTTGATTATTACATTTGATTATGATATGTTGTGTTTTGGGTTTACATTATAATGTTCAATTAATGCGCGAATGTATCTTTTCCTATCTGTTATTTGAACACAAGTAATAATATATGCTTACGCGAGGGTAATCTTAAGTACATGATAAATTTGGATAACCACTAAGATAATTAGGAATGAGACAGTAGCATAGTTTCATAGGTGCGTAAGTTCTTGGATCATTGTTTAGGGTTGCATGAACGACACGTGGATACCTTTGCGAAGTTTCTAAAAGACAGAAGAGGAATACATCGATCATCTCTAAAGGTTTATCGATCTATGCAAAGGAAGGGATTAAGGTAGAAAACCAACATCACAACCATCTCAGGGTGCAGAAACTTGGTTCCTGCATCCCCCCACATAGGCTTTGGGTGAGACTTCGGTCTGCGCTCCACGAACTGATGTCGAAAGGGCCAGTAGTGTAGGGATTTGCTTGGCTGCCTAACGCTGAACTTGGTTCAGGGCCCATCAAACCAACACTCGCATCTTAGATAAAATGTTTGATCCTAAATTATAAGTTCTGCAACACGAATATTATTTATAATATGTCCCTTAGTCACTGTCTTCACAATTAAAGGAAGTTTTGACAACTCTACTTAATCTGGAATTGGTTCTTTAATTCCATTATCATTAGATGCAGCACCACCTAGAACTTCACCATCCATACATGACTCCATGAGATTATAAGAAACACTAACACGATAAAAAATTCTAGATGGTGATATTATAAGGAACTCATACCATCCAAAATGACAAACAACAACCTTGGCTCTTTTGAGAAGATAAACAAGAAATGTCTCAAATTCTAATGATTATTGTCGATTATGGCCATCTGCATGAAAATAAACCCGTGACAACTTCAAAAGTGGAAGAATTAACATTGGAGTCATATCCTTAACATGGATAAGGCTACAGGTATCTTCACCGGAGAATTTGAGAATGAAACTTGGCTGCAACAAAGGGTAGAGAAATAACAATAAGTTCAATACAATAATTGTAATCTGGGTGCTCAATTAGCACATCGACGTAATGTCTTGGCTTGTGTTTCTTGCTAACATTAAATGGATCCCATACAACTATCCCTTTATTCCAAACATCTGAGGCATTTCATCATTCTAATAGTTTTTATAAAAGCAAGAATGTCTTCCCTTTGTAGAGTTGTCAACAAATGTTATCTGGCACCATCAAATTTTGTTAAATTTAATCTTGTGCTGGAATTTTCTTAAAGATATTTGATTTTCCAGCTGTGCCAGAATGAGTTACAACATATGGCTACAAATGGGGACACCAATTTTCATGCAAAGTGCTGAGAAATGTAGATCAGTGGCCTTAGATGGGCATGGAGTCTAGAATTCTGAAAATTATGAAATTTGAAAACCGAAATCTCTCATTCATTTTATTTTAACCTAAAAAAAGCCTTTCCAAACCTATTTGCAACTGGGATTGTGACCCTTATTCATCAACTAAAAACTGAACTAGAAAAATAACCTATTTGTGTACAGGTTTCTACATATGTACATGACTGATCTCATTCAGGTGAAGTTAGTCTTCCAGTGGCACCATCCCAACACCTAGGTAATCAACCTTGTGCCTCCATACTGTTGAGATTCAGAAAACAAAATTGGTATGCACCATAAAATATTTTTAGATAAAAAACCAAATACAGACCCCAAAAAAGATATTTGTTGCTAACCAAAGAATGTTTCCGTATAGTCAGCAACCGGATCATAAATTTGATGAGAAAATGTTTCAGTTTCCTGCTTCTCTTGAAAAATATGTTGGCACTTTTCTTGAACAAGGCATCTATACTCACTATTTAACTCTTGATCTTGTGGTTGTACAAAAACCCACTTCTTTGCATAATCAGATGAAAAAACTTTTGCTTCAGAAATATTCCTGTACAAAACTGTGTTCAAATTTTCACACATTTCCATAGAAGCACAATTGATCTGAATACGAAAATTTGAAGATGGTGCCATGTGTTTTGGTTCAAAAAATTGCTGATGTGACATTTTTTTTTCTAGAAGCCAAGAAATTTTCATTATTGTGAGAAAATCGCTCTGTATAATGTGAGCATTCACTTCCAATTTTCACAGCATTTCCTTCAAAAAACACCATGTCAGATCCATTCATTAATTCAGGAAATTGGAGATCATCTATTATAGAAGTACAATTATTTTACTGAGGCAAATTTTTTAAATCATAAGACTTTGACTTACAACCTATAAAATTTGAGAAAGAAAAACTTAGATCAGATCATTGTCCTTTCGACTCCTTCTGTCGATTTATTCCTAGATTTACAGAAATATTTTGATAGGGAAGATTCCCATATGCAAAATATTATCCTCAACTTCTTGGGCATAGAGAAACATTTTCTCCATTGTGCAAGGTTCCCTTTCCCTGAGAAAAAACGCCAAGTCAATATAATGAGCTGCTAAAATAAATTTTTTGAAACCTCCTATTAAACTCAATCACCGATTCACTGCTCTGACTCTAGATAGCATATAATTCCATAAGATATTGTTCATATGACTTTTTCTCACCCCAATATCTAAGAAAGATATTCTCGAAACCTTTCCATGAACTAATTGAACTTAACTCCAAATACTAGAACCATCACTGATACTCCCACTTTAATGTATGACAAAATAACCTCATAACCACATCTTCATAAGTAATTTGAAATTTATCTAGAAAGTACTTAAATTATAAGACATGTTGTTTGATTGTAAAATAATCGTTCTCTCCAAAGAAACTTTGCATAAATTTGAAGCTTTTTGAACAATATTGATGAAGAATTGTAGGCACCTTCAGGGGTTTGAATATTTCCCTGATTTTGAGCTGAAAAGCAGAGAGTTGATTGCGAGGACAGGTGGTGGCTACCAAATATGAATCATCACCTTTATGCCCAGACTGTGACTGATTATATTCATGAATTGTAATGCAATAATCATCTTTCCTCTCATTTTTAGGAGATAAATTTGTGTCAAGTTCGATGATACAAGAAGAATATTTTTTATTTATTTTTCCAATAAAGAACGTACTTCTTGGGATTTACAATATTTTGAGAATATAAAGAAGGAAAACATATTTTTAGTGTGAATGGGAAAGTATACCACAGAACTGATAATAAAAAACAAAATTTCCTTAAAAAATTTGAAAGCATGATACTTGAACTTTTCATGTCGCTTCCTCATTTTCTTTCTAGCAAAATCTTAATTCAATGATGCCTTCATCAGTGGAGTCACCAGGTGAATAATGAACAACCAATTTCATATCTAAATCTTGTTCACCATCAAGAAATAGATATTTAAAACCCAGGGAAAAAATAACTTTGTCTCCTTTCCCCGACAACGACACGAAAAAATTTTGTACCTCAGGAGACAGTTCTTGGCTATGAGGGAACCAATGCTCGAGAAATTTTGAGATTAATTAAAGACAATCAAATTCAATGGCTGGAAGTATAGTCCATGAGGGCTTGCAAGAAAATCTTCTAATTCTGAAACCTTAGCCTTCTAAAGCAGAATCACCAAAGATGCTATGGGAGTGTTACACAGTCCTCATTTCAATCCTTCTACTGTGTCATGTATCAAATAAACATGTTCATGTCCTCCCACTAATATAAGGAGATTAAACAAATGCTCTCTGCTACTCAAATTGACCCTCATCCCCTAAGTTTCTGCCTCATCATGAGTAAAGCCTTAATATATGTGATGTTACCATGTCCATAACAGTCTCATCGCGACTCCGTTGTAGTTGTACATCTGTTTCCCATGACGGTCGGATTTCTAGACATGGCACGAAGTTATGAGTTGTATCTAGTGATGGTGGGTCCACGTGCATAGTCTCCTTGCGATGTCATCGCAAATAATTAATTTATGGCCCGCGACGATCCAAATTGGGCGAATTCGTTTCAATAGTTGGCCTTCTGGATGCCTCCAGACCTAATTGTTGCCATGGGTTGGGTCGCCTTTCCCCTCCTGGTATGGTAGTTTTGTCATTTGTGCTACCTTCCTTAAGGATGAGCTCCTCCTTCCACATTTCATGGAGACTCCTTCTCCTATTAAAGCACTCACCTTTGCTATGATCTACAAGTTCTTTTGGTTGGGCAGTGTTGCTAGTGCTTTTGAGTTTGATAGATAGCTGGTGTGGGTGTGACAAGTGTGGGATTGTTGATAGCTTGTGGAAAGTTGTGGAGTGCCCTTAACTTTGTGTTAAATCTTATGAGTGAAAGAGAGAGACATTGTATGTTGGGAGATTCATCCTTGAAGAGTGAATGCTTGAGGAACATACTGGCTGGACCCTCTGAGAAGGCTTGTGACGTCAAGACTCAGTTGTAAGCTTGCTCTTGATTCATTATTAATACAATCAATGATGTTTTCCTATGCCTTGTATGTAATTTACTTGATAGCTCATGACTTCTTGACTCTATGAGTAAATAGATCATTGTTGTTTCCCAGTTACGTGCTTTGCTGTTTTTCCTTTTTGTTATTTCAGGTTAATCACTCGTTGAGGAGAAGGAAGCAGAAGCTGGAGCAATGCAACGGAACTTCATCGACCACTGGTTGAGGTAGGCCTCCAACGATTACTGTTTAAGGAAATCAATTTTTGATCTATTTTTGCTGTGACTAGAACCACTCTAGGGCTAGAGGGGTTGCCTTTGTCCACACAGGGAACACTTTCCTGCATCACAATTTGGAGCCCAATATGGGGCTGAAAACCGGGTGTGGTTTGAGAAACAATAAGTGTTTGAGCGCCCGGTTGAGCATTCCTAGATGGATGTCCTGACCCAATCCGGTCTTAAAACTCAAGTTGGGCCCCAAAACCAACCTGTTTATCAAGCACAGCCTAGCTCCCAAGCCCATTTTGGATCCCAGCCACTTTATGGTTTTCAGTAGCCCCAAGGGAAAACTCAATTTGCCCCATACCAAAATTATCAACAACCACAGGTTAACCCCTATCAGAATTTTTAACAGCCATATGTTGCTCCTGTGGGTCAGTTTGGTAATTAGTGGAATGTAGGGGGTCAAATCCAAGGTCAACCATCCAATTACAGCTATAACCCCTATGGACAAAATCCCTACGGGCCAAATCCGCTTGGACAAAATCAATGGGGGAAATTGGGAACTAGGTGGAACTCTGGTGCTATTTCTTATCCACAGCCTCAGATGTCCTTCAACCCTCATTTACCCTTTTTGGCGACGTTGGAATTAATGGATGTGTCCAAACTAACTAATGATCCTATTCTTCATATTCCGTATTGGCCACCGGTTCCAACTAAGATCCTCAGTGATTGTCCTAAATTTGAGGGTAAAGCTAGAGAATATCCCCAAGCTCATGTCATGACCTATCACCTATGGTGCTCATCGAATTCATGGCTTGATGATTCAATCCGGCTATGCCTATTCCAATGGACTCTCACTAGCTCTGCCACAAAATGGTATATCGAGTTAGCTCGTGGAACTTTTCAGGACTTTAACTCGCTGGCTATGGCATTTTCAACTCATTTTCAGTTGCCGATTCAATATGAAACAGGCACACACCTCCTAAAATCTTTGAAACAGAACACAACTAAACATATCTCTGATCACATTCATGATTGGAGGATGGGTCGTCGCTTGATTAAGTTTTGGATCCCCAACCAACTTCTGACTGACTGGTTTACAACCTCGTTTGTCAGTCTGATAGCCTGGGACATTACTATGGGGGCATGTGTAACTGAAGAGTAGGCCATTGCACGTGCTCAGTACCTTGACTTGGTTTACTCCCAGTCTGGTATGTTATATGATATTTTACCAGATGCTCCATGACCTGGAACTTCCCAAGCCCCGTCAACAACATCTGTTGACGGTGTCATAGGTTTCGTTAATGCATCCTCTCGAAAAGCTCCTGCCAACCTTGCGAAGCAAAAATCTAATGTTTCAAATGAAAATGCTTCCCAAGCTTCGTTGAATTCTGGTAAAACTTCTGAGGTTAACGTTGTTCAGTCCACTACAACGAATAAATCCTTGAAAGGTAAGAAGAAGGGAAAAGGAAAGAATAAAGCTGATAAACTAAAGCAGGATCCCCCTAAGCCTCTGGCTGAGGAAGGTGCCAAACAAAAACCTAAGTATCCTTGTCTTATTTACGACGAGGATCACTATACTAAGGACTGTCCAAGACAGTATGAATTTAGTCGTTTGTAAAAGGTGCCCCCGGGACTCCTGCTGTTCTCAAAGAGCCTTTTCCCTTGCAACAGACTCAAATGGTGGTTGATCCATCTCAATCCTCTTCCTCATTTGGCTCTCAAGTTTTTATGGCTGGGACAATTACCTTCCATGTTAGTACATGGTGAAAAGAATATCCTCTGGGAAGGAAACTGAGGTTCCCTCTAACATTCCTCCATCCAGTTGGGTCCACTCCATATTGAGTGACCTAGTGCTAAGACAATTATTCAACCTCCTCCTAAAGGAGTGCTCCAGAAGTCTTCTTACAACCCTAATGCTCGTGTTTCTCAGCATTATAGCATTGTTGAGGACTTAGCCCAAGCTCCTTCAGTTATGTCTGCATTAGAGGTCCTCTAGAGCTCTCCCTCGCAAAGGAAGCCATTGTTATTGGCCATCAGTGGCATTGACCCGGCTGACTTGGAATTGATCACTTTTGATCTGGAAAGTCATGTACCAACACTGCCTCACCAAATAGTCTTTCTTATTCAAGTCATCATCAATTCTAAGATGATTCACTGTACTTTTATTGATGAAGGCGCTTCTACTTGCATTATGTTTGTTGCTTGTTGGAAGGCTATTGGTTCTCCAACCCTGAGCCAGTCCCCCAATACCTTGGAAGCCTTCGATGGGAGAGATTCTCGCTCTTATGGCATCCTCCCATGTCTGCCTATTACTCTAGAAGGGAAGACAGTTGAAGTGGAGGTTGAAGTTGTTGATGCCAATTTGACTTACAACCTCCTTTTAGGACAAAGCTGAACCTATGCCATGCAAGCTGTGGACTCGTCTCTATTTCGTGTCCTTCGTTTTCACCATCAAGGGAAGATTGTCATCATAGACCAGTTGTCCTTCGTTGCCTCCTCTTCTTCTGATGGCAACGTGCTTTTCGTGGAGCATACCTCCGTTCTGTATGAGAGTGTGGGTGTTGGACTCTTTAAAGATCCCGCCCTTATGGGCATTTTTTCACTCCTACCTCCAAACATCGCTCCCATCAATATGATTTCTATTCGTTCCAATCCGTGGGTTCTTCCCCCCACTGATCAAATAGAATCTTGGGGTGATGTTATTCCATTGAGTCCTATCGAGCTCAACTACGTCAAAATTGTTTCTGCATCGGCTTCAGTTCCTAAACCTACTCCTTCGAGCAGGGCTCTCGACTCATACATTCAATCCCCTTGGCTCGAAGATGGCACTTCTTCGGATCCATTAAAGGAAGTTTTCCTTCGGATGAAGCGCTTATTGAGACTATGTCTTCTGAGGAACCCCCCTGGTCTGATCATCATCATCGTTCCTTATTTCTCCCCACCCATGGGGCTACACTTGCTTGTCTTGAGTGGTTTGCTTCCTGTATCCCTTCTCAACCCCTTTAGACGCCTATAGAAATTCATCAAGTTTTCTTTTAAGGCAACATGGGGAACATCATGAAAACTCAGCCTATCGACATCTCTGTTAATCCAGGGGTTGTCGAGCACATTCACGTCAGAGTCACCTGCACTCCCGAGGAAATTCAACTTTAAATTGACCTTTTTCGAGAATTTTGTGATGTTTTTTCTTGGTCGTATGAAGAGATTCTCAGCATCGATCCTAGCATCATGGTACATGAAATACCTACATACCCAAAATGCTAAACTTGTTCGACAACGTTTACGCCCTGTACACCCCCGAAAGGCTGCAGCTATCAAAGTAGAAATTGAAAAGCTTCTTAAAGCTGGTTTTATTTACCCTATCCCGCTTACAGATTGGGTTTCTAATATTGTCCCTATAACCAAGAAACAGGGCACTATTAGGGTATGTGTTGATTATCGTGACATCAATCATGCCTGTCCCAAAGATAATTTCCCCACACCTTTCATTGACCAACTCATTGATGAGTGTGCTGGGAGCGAAATTTATTCATTCATGGACGGTTTCTCTAGTTACAACTAGATCAATATATCGCCCACAGATCAACACAAGACTTCCTTTATCTATCCATGGGGTACTTTCACCTACAATAAACTTCCTTTCGGTCTAAAAAATTCCAATGCTACCTACCAGCGTGCAATGTCTTATGCATTCCATGATATCTGGCACATTGTACAACCTTACCTGGATGACCTTCCGGCTCATTCAGCGAAGTGCTCAGACCATCCAGAACACCTTCATGAAATCTTTCTTCACTGTCGGCACTATCATATTCACCATAATCCACATAAATGTGTCTTCTGCATTGAATCTGGCAGACTTCTTGGGTTTGTCATCTCCAAAGAGGGCATCCGCTTAGATCCCCTTGTCACATGGAATGTGTCGATCTTGTGGACAAGACAGACCTTCCTAGAATCTAATGAAGACCTAATGACAAACAAACCAACCAGACACTATCTTTCTCTAAATGTGCTTTATAAATAATGGCAAACAAATATGTTTAAGGGCCTACCTCATGTCCAACGCAAGTTCGGAAATGCCTTCTCTCCTTTGATCCAAGTAAGTTCCTTTGTCGTAAACCTCCAAGCACAAACAAGGCAAACGATTAAATAGCACCTGAATATCCAATATTATAAAACATATTTAACATGAAAGTCAAGGAGTCCATGAAACAAATAACATGAGATACTTGTTGAGAAAAATGAGCTTGATTGTATTAATTAAAAAGGAGAAGAACTTTACAACCTTTGCCTTGACATTGTACAAGCTCCTCCCAGGGTCCAACAAGAAGTCTCCTCTACTTGACAAGCTTCACTCACTCCCCAATGAAGCCAAAAAGGTATGTGATCTCTCCTCTTAAGCTCAAATAGGAAGTCTTGATTTCACTAGCATTTACCCTCAAAAGTTCAGCTTCTAACCTACCTGGCCACTGACCCAATGCCTCAATTTATAGTGCAATGGAGATCAGTTACCAGCTCCTCCTTCAAAGGGATAGAGTCCTCCTTCAAAGGGATAGCTCCTCTCAACAAGGGATTAGTTCCTCCTTGTATGGGATGCATGAACCACTTGAGCGAACAATCCACCGTAACAAATGCTTCTAGAAACTCTAGAATTACCCAAGATCGAGTTTTTTTTAAGATAAAGATTGTGCCTTTTGGATTTTTACAGGGTACGCACCCTCCCCTTTACATACAGAGCGTATAAGTTACGCGATAACTTGAACAAAAGGCTGCGGGCCCGCCAGGCAACAGTTAAAGAGAAAGTGCGGAACCAGAGTTACATTGCTTTTTGATGTCTTTCTCTCATTTCTCAAGCTTGTTTTGAAGAGATGAGGATTAAGACTTGCTTAGGAAGCTGGTATAGGTAATGATAGGCCTACACCGACTGCAAATAATCAAGGTGATGATATTTTTGTGTAACACCCCCTAATTATGTGATTTTAGGAATACATAGAAATAGACAACTAACTTTGTATTTTCATTAGCCCATGATTACAAATGTTACAATATTACATGTGATCACTAAAACATTGCAACAAATTTTGTCAATTATGGGAAAATGTTAATTTTCCTCATACAACTTGTTGGATACCTATACCAATAGGTTTCATATTTCATGATTGGCAAATTCAAATGCCAAATATGCTCTGCTTTGCTGATACAAAGATCCCATATTTCCAAGACAAGGTAAGGTGTGTACATGCCCTCATGTTTACTAAATTTTGATGGATGGTCCAACAGTCTAATCTGGATCATGCCATGGTTAAATTTTTTGTTGTAGAATAGAGAAAGAAGTCTGTCCAAACTGTTTAACCTTTGGCAGACCAATAGGTAGGCAGAGAAACTAAGGTCCCCAACTGCTTAATCTGGGGCCTTGGAAGCAATAAGGGTAGTGCTAAATAGGCAATCAAAAGAAAAAGCCAATGGAAAAGAAAAGGCACCTAAGGGTCTGCAAGTCCAAGTGCACCCTCCAAGAAGAAACAAAAAATGCTAGGCAAGTAGATGGGTAGGTAGACGGGGTTGCATAAGTGGTATTCCTTTCAAACTGAATCTTGCTGGTCAATATAAGGAAAACAACACAATGGAGCATGTCTAACTTCCCTTTTTCCTTGTTTTACACTCATTACTAACATCCCTACACCAGTTGTGTTTATGACAGAATTCAAAGTTTTATGTTGGTTCTGGTTTCCTTTAAGAGTCACATTTCTTGTGCAAAATTCTTTTCATTTTGATCTACTCCCTAAGCTAAGTGGTTTTCAAATAAACTTAGTGATATCACTTCTCATTCACCTTTTCCCTCCATATTAACCCCTAATTTCTATTATCTAAATTCCCTATGTCACCCTTCCCCTACTATTATAACACCATGGTTTATAAACCCCAAGCATTCTATAAATATCCCCCCCTTGGCATTATAGCCATATGTTCACTACTAGGGAATCAAATTGACACCTGGTCAGTTTAAGAACCCCAAGCCTTACCTCTTTTCCTCCTTTAGAATTCATTTACATATTCAACCCTTCATTTGCTAAAAAACATTGTAAAAAACCCATTTTCACCCTTAACCCACTCAAACGGCAAAAATACATAAAAAACCCACTTTTTCCGACTTATCCAAAGTTCTGGAGATATGCGCGACTTTATAAAAAATACATTGAAAAACCATGCAAAATCGCCAATTTTCCAAAGTCCCACCGGGCACGAATTTCATAAAAAACCAATATTTTATTGCCCGCCCGACGCCGTATCGTCCGGACAAGTCATTGACCCGTCGACCGTCCGATCGGGCACCTTTCATCCAATGGCCCACATGCATATCGGACTAGCCCCGACGTCCGTAAGTTAGCTTCCGATATCTGTCAGAGGGTGACCTCAAGCCTCAGCCACGCATCACCCCCACAGCGTATCGGAGCCCCCTATGACAACTCCACTTCCGTATGAAAAGTGGTGCGATATCATACTGCCTACGGCTTCCGGTTTCCGCCAATCCGCCTGCCAATGTCACTGCCAGCATCACTGCTATGTCATCACCGCGTCGGCGCCCTCATTCGCCATTACTCCACCTGTCCGCCACCTCACCATCCCCGTGGACCACTCATAAGCCGCCATGTCACGTGATGACATCATGCTGACGTCATCCGACCTTGACCCCACCTGATGACGTCATGCTGACGTCATCCAAAAAAGGCGCCAATGTTCAAAAAAATCCTTATTTTGGCCAAAATTTCGCGTTTTTTTGCACTTTTTGCAAAAACGACTGTGGTGTCTTCTGCATGTATTTTACGTCCAAACTCATGCCAACTTGTTGAATTCGACCTGGAGACCATCGGCGCGCCAACCCACCTGCATTTGTGACGAGGACTGCCAGTGTACCAGGTATTTATCCCTGCAAATCCTCTCTGCGCCTGGTTTTGTCTACAAATAGCCTAAATTAACTTAAAACACAGAAAAAACATATAATTGGCCGACAAATCCTCTGTGCCTAGTTCCCATTTGAAGTCACAAGTTCGAAATTCACTGGCTAAGCCTTGTTTACCAAAGCTTTCACAAAACCTGCATTCTGTTTTCGCAATCGTGAACAGGGAACCCGAATTACACCTAATTACCGTGAAAGAGTCTGCCAAGAACAAGTATTTGTTTTTTTTTAGTGCTTTGTGCAGTATTTCAATTGCTGCAATTTACCCTTTGTCCTCTGTTGCTCAATAAATCACCTCTCTTTCCAAGAAGCTCTCTTTTCTGTTACTCTGCACAATAACACTAATTTACACATAAGCAGAGTTTTAAAGTAACCATGGATACACCAGTAGCACATGTGGCCCTCAATGTTGCCCCTTTAAATGCCCCTCAGAGAGAATTGGAGTGGTAGGCATTAGTAGATTTGGATTATCAAATATCAGAGGAATTTCTAATGAAAATCAAGTTCCACATCCACCTGTTAAATGAACTAAATACTAAACATAAGACTGGAATAGATGTATTGGGCATTTGGGATTCCTTCCTCCCAATCTTCAAGCTTCCTCAGGTAAATCAATTTCCTGACCTAATTCACCTATGTGCTAATGGTTATGATGCCACTCAGAGAACTGTGCTTGACCCCTCAGGCTCAGTTGTTTTCTATATTACCCCTGAGGCCATCAGAGAGATGCTGCAATTCAAAACTGAGAAGAAATTGGTTCCTTTATCTTTGTTTGATCCGATAAATCAAGGAGCTAAGATGACAGATGCTCAGATCACCAAGCTGAACCAACTATATATCAAATTTGATACTGTGCAGTACCCTCCCATTTTTCATGTCTACCTCAACCCATTGGGCAGGGACCTTGCAGATATGATCAGTCCCATTCTGGGTTATAACTCAATTGAGTATGTTGATGAAACTGTACTGGTAATGATGCTCATGTTTTCCCCTGGCAAAACTCCAATCTGCTATGACTGTTCCACCTATATATCAGACAAAATGCATGAGCAATTGATGAACCTATAAAGGGAAAGGGTGTTCAGATACTCCTCCTACATCTACCACTTGATTTTATACTATCAACATGAGAAATTTTCCTTTGCTATGAAAAGAGTGGATGCACAAGGAAAT
>APFE031530631.1:0-23081 GCA_000404065.3 Pinus taeda
CTGCGCCATTCTTCAGGCTCCCTCCTTCGTCCTCACCGCTTCCTGTCGCTGATTTGTTTTAGCCGTTTCTCCTTATCTACTGCGCAGACTCCTCCCAACCCTCCACCATGTCCTCTCTTTCCCCTTCCGAGAGCTCATACACGGGGATGCCCTGTTGCATTCTTTCGTCCATCTTCCGCTTGCCCTTCCTATCCACTTCTCTCCTGCCCTGATCGTCGTCCGCTCCGCTGCTTTGCATCCAGCGCTGCGCTTTCCCGCTTCCCTCTACGTCCATGTTCTCCCTTTTGCTGCTATTCCTCTCACCTCCCTCTCGGCTTGCAGGTCTGCCCGTTCCCCTATCAATGTGGCTCTGCTCTGTGCAGCCTTGTCTAATTTCTCTGCGGTCCTTCCCTCTCGGTTTACTTCGCCACCCTCCCTTCGCTATCCTTCTCCTCTGCATACCTTTCCTTCTTATGTTTATGTGCTGTTTGTTGTCCCCGATCCCCGCGCCATCATTCCTCGGCCTTGTCCCTGACATCCTGTCCCATCCACCGTCCTGCCGAGCTACTCCACTAACCTTTCCGCCACTCCATTCACCTGTTGCAATAATACCTTGATACTTGCCTGCGTTCGCCTGCTCCTCCCGCCGCCGAAACATGATTTCTCCCCTCTCCACGCACGCAACCCGATCGGGTGTTCACAATACACTAGGTTGTCACTTCAATTAACATCAAGAATATGAACTTGTTAAACAACATGACTCTGG
Organism: Pinus taeda; assembly: GCA_000404065.3. Taxonomy (NCBI): domain Eukaryota; kingdom Viridiplantae; phylum Streptophyta; class Pinopsida; order Pinales; family Pinaceae; genus Pinus; species Pinus taeda. Next base: position 746 of record APFE031530631.1, read on the forward strand.
AATGTGTTATGATAAAAGGTCATGTTAGCATCAAGGATTTGAATTTTGTGTGTTTTATTTTAACCTAAAACATTCAGGGATTTGATGTTTGAACGTGCTAGGATAAGGTGAAGTTAATTTAAAATATTCAATAATTTGAATCTTTGATTAGTTATGATAATGTTAATATCAAATATTTGAATTGAATTTATATAATAAGATAATGTTAACCTAATAATGTTAACATTATTGTGTCTGGCACATTATTGTGTCTGGCAAGCCTCAGAGTTGGAGAAGATAATGAAAGAACTAAATTTGGTCTCTGCTTCGTTTGCAAAATTTGATATAGCTCTCAAATTGCAATTTAAGACATCTGGTCTTTATTGAAAATATGATGAAATCACCCCAACATGGTTATTATTAAAAGAATCTCCATTAATAAATAGGATAATAAGATAAGAATAAGTGCGGCATAATAACTTGTCCTTGTAACTTAGTAAATTAAAGAATAATAAAAATATAAATATTTTGTCAATGATTATAATTATTACCACAATATAATCAGTTATAAAATATTATATAATTTTTAATCAAACAGAAAAATAATCAAAATCAGTTTTTATTATATTATTATAACGAGATTGACATAAGTAGCATTTCGTGTCATTTAGTTTAATAAAATATTTTAATGTCATGATGTGTTGTATGTACTCCAAACAATAATAAAATTGTAAAATAAGTTATATGAATATTTGTTTCTTTTTTTAACTTATTTTTTAATATAATTAAACATTTTTTGGTAGATAAAAGTTATATATATGTAGTTGACATTGAAGAAAATGATAACAAGTTAATAATTATTTATTTGATATTGAATGATGGCAATTTTTTTATAATGTTTATATTATAGTACACATGTCATGTCATTAAAGTATAGATTGATATAATGAGAGTTGTACAAATTGTACACATGTTATTTTTAAGCATATGTTTTTTAAATTTAAATATTGTTTTAAACTATTTTTTGTAAATTTAAAAATAAAACTCATTCAGAATTGTCTATTCAATACCTTACACCAATGAAAAATGGAATTTTTAAATTTATTACCACCAAAACCATTGCTGTTTATCGGTACATTTAATAATTAATATATCATTTATTTTTCAAATTATTTATAATTTATTGTATTATACTAATCGTAATATGAGTACATTAGCACTTAATAGAAATGTACACAATAGTCAATTTTTCATTATCATTTACACAATAAAAAAGTCAGACATTTCACCCCATCATATTGGAGATAATAAAATAAAATTTATTTCATAATATTCGAAAATAAATAGATTTTAAAAAAATTTAGTTAATGAAAAACTAAATACGTTATATCCTAATAATAAAAATACAATTCATATTATATTAATTAAAATATACTCACTTATACATCATGATATACAATGGATTGATATAACTTTTCTCCCCACTTTGATTTGACTCAAGACTCCAAAGGAAATCCATTCTCAGCTTTGAGACACTCAATTCCACTTCGCCCATCCTTTCTGGTTGTTATCTGCTATCGCCATATGTAAATGGCATCGATAAAGCAAAGTCGTGCTTTGTTAAATGTTGACATAGGTTCTCAATAACCATCCGATGCATAAGACATTAACATAAATTAAAAATAACTTAAAAGCGAACAATTAATGAAAAAATACAATTATATTTCATTAAAAATAATGTAACTAAGTTTTTATTCATTTGCAAAGTATATCGTATTTTCTTTTTATAATTTCCGTCAATTGATTTCTATTAATTGCTAATTTTTTTTACATTGATATATCTTTCGAGCATAGTGTTATTGTGGTAAAATGACCAATAACTTCGAGGAAATAGTACAAAAGAGAACCAATCCAATTATTAAGACTGATACATACCCAATGAGTAAACTTTGTGGGTAATCCCGATAACAAAAAGAATAATATTTGACGTAGTGGATTTTCCAACAAGACAAAATATCCATAGATTCTAACATAACATAATTTACAATATAACAACAACTAACATACTTAAAAGTAGATGATAGTATCTAAACCAAAAACTTCCACTTACTACCAATCCCAAAAGACAAGAACCAAATCAGAGATGGACTTATTCGTCTAAGATGATCACTAGATAATGTGGAGAGGAGTTTGCATTAGCCATGTTGAGGGGTGGAACATTGATAACAACTTCCTCATTTTGATGAGTGTTGAAGTCAGTATCCAAGTCTAAGACTATGAAGCGCTCCACTCTATTTAGTCTAACCACTATATCATCCATATCGTAGTGGATGTCCCCCAGAATCCTCTTCAACTCCTATTGACCATAAAATAGTTTGTAATTATCAACTTGTTTGTCTCAAAGCACCATATTAAGAAGAGTCTCCATCTCTCAGTGTGTTGATATAGAATGCAGTAAATGCAATCTTCTCTTTCTCAAATTTCCTGGGTCTGGAACCTATTTGGAGTTACCACTGCAAATTTCTATGTCTGAGTGATACATCTAGTCCCCAAACTCCTTTACTTCTAGAGTGAGTATCTCCTTTCTCACTTCCATAGAAGCAGAATCAAGAAATTTGCAATCGACTCCTACCCAAACAACCGATGGTGTCTAGAAGAAGACACCCATGGAGCACCTCCCCTATGACTGGGTAATCTTTGGCGAGGGGCCATATGAACTTGAAATTTGTAAATGACCCAGACACCAAATGTTTGGAATGATTGATTTAACTAGCTGCAACATCTAGCAGGAGAGTGGGACACTTTTGAGACACAATATTTCAATTTAAGGGTAACAGACGGATTGAATTTACCCACTGCTACCACAAACCACAAGTTGTCAAGAAACCTTTGAAGGAGTGGTTTCTGACCAAATGAGACACAAAGATTGTTACCGACCGAAACCGTAGACGGACATACTTCACTAGAAACCGTTAAGGCTTGAGTAGGCTATATGTCACCTTGTAATATCATAAATGACCTAGGGAACATGAGAAGGTGGACACATTTAAAACTAAAAGGAGAAAGGTCCACTATACCATACTCCATACACCAGTACAAGACAATTATGTGTCAGCTGCAGTGATCGGGGTCATACGGTAGGATCATGGATTCGATGTGATGCTAGCCTTCGTCTGTCAGCCGCTCATTAATGCATATTTCCCAACCTATTCGCTATTTAATGAGTCTAAGAGAGTACAGGATAGTACTTGATGCCATGCCATGCCATCCATTTGGTATCTATGTATGTCATGCGAGCATCCAAATGACCTCCCGACCTCCTTTTGGTATCGTGTATGTCATCAGAGAATGGTGAAAGTGAAAGTGAAAGTTATATGTCATAGTTCAGAATCCATAAGGAGAAAATCCACTAAAATAAAGCTTTAGGTTTAGGCCATAAGCCTTTAAATCTACAAATAACTTCTTTTGATTGAAGAACAAAGAAAAGAGAAGATACCTCAGGGAGGTTTACATCCATGATTGGAGCTTTCTCCTTTTGTTCTACAATATAGGGGCCTTGAATATTTTGGTTCTGATTTGTCGGGGTAGAGGTCTTCCCTTGAATTGCATCTTTAAAAGAGGCAAAGGTTTCATTTGAAGCCCTAACTCCATTAGCACCCCCACACAACCTTAAGTTTAGAATGAAAGTTGAGTTTCCTATAATACTATAATCTTTAAGCTTGTAGAACCTTCCCTTGAAATTGTAAACTTTGCAAATATGCAGGGATGCCCCATCTTCCATGAATAAGTAGTTTGAGAGAAGAGATAGAAAATGTTTCTCTAACCCAAAACTCTGAGGTTTTCATGCAGGTATTTTTAATAAAAATTTGAAAAGAAAGCTTCAAATTATTCTTTGTCAATGGTTTTGGAGGCTTGAATTGAGTCAAAAGGTGAGAGCCCCATGACGAGGTCCTCCAAAGGGTGCACAAGCGCCATAGTTGCCCCCTTCTTTGTTGTGTTCAATATAGAGCATGCATGCGAGAAGAAGAAAAAGTGGACAAGGGCCGAAAGAAATCCCGTTGAAAAAAAACACTCATTCTTTTGAACATAACCGCCACACACTTTTATAAAAAGACGCAGAGATGTACAATGCAAGAAATCAAAATGGGGCTGATACGAACACATGAAGATGATACCAACAGATAATCTACTCACGAGCTCCCTTTGAGGTCAAACAGACTGTGAAACCAGACTATGAGCGAAAGATAGCCTTGTTTCCTTTTTCCACTCCATGGCATGAGCACTTTGATTGAAACAAAGCCATGAGCCACAACAGTGGCATGAAGAGAGTTAAAAACTTACGTAACCATAGCCTCTATTATGCCTCTAAATTAGTGTCAAACAGCTATTGATATTTAGTCTAACATTAAGAATTCATAAAAATTCCTAAAATTCTTCACTTATTCTCACTAATATTTCTTTGAAGAATTAAAAATAATACTAAATTTATTAAGAAATTAAATTTCCTTTTATAATTTACAAATAAATGTGAAATTATATTAAATAAAAAATTAAGTAAAAATTAGTTATTTAAAAATTAATTTTAAAGATATGTAACATTTTAGTTGATTTTATGAAAGAAATTAAATAAAAGTTAATAGTAGATTAATTAAATAATAGTAGGTTTAAAAGATTTTTTTATTTTGTATAAATATTATATCAAATATTACAATAAAAATTAAAATATAAATTAAATTGCGTAATCCTTTTTCATTAATTTGATTGATTAACAAAAAAAATTATTATTAATTTTAATTAACTATTTATAAATATCGAACAACTTCTCATCATTATTATAAAAAAAATAATTCATAATAATAATAATTCATAATTGAGTGATGTTGTGATTGATTTTGGATAAAGGTGTAAGCTATGTTTTATTTTTGAATAGAAGAATATGCACAAAGAAAAATCTAAATCAAGAATGTCATGTTACATGGGTTTTTCTTATTAGAAGTTAGAGATTCCCTGGATTTAAAGTTTGTAATGTTATGTTGGATAGATTTTCTTTGTTAGAAGTTAGGGATTTTATGGATTGAAAGTTTGTATTTGTTTAAATTTTGGTTAGGAAATATGTCAATTTCTTTTAATAAAAATTGCATCATAATGAAATTACTATTATGTTTAAAAATTTCTTTTGAGTACATGATTAGATTATAAAAACAAAATATACTTGGAGTACATAATTAGCGTAGTCAGAAAATGTCCCTCCACATGATTAAATTCAGCGTCTCACTAATTGCTTTTGAAATTTAGATTTCTTAAAATTTAGACTAATAAACAAAAATCAAATTCTTAAAATTTAGACTAATAGACAAAATATCAAATTCATTATGACAAATTTATATTAATTGAAAAATTTAAGTTTCTTAAAATTTAGAATAATAAACAAAAAGTCATTTTTTAAAGATTTAGAGTAATGAATAAGATTCATACAATTTTATATTCATTATTTTAATTTTATTTTTTAAACTTTTGTATTTCATAAATGATTAACAAAATATTATAATTAAAATATTATTTTAATAAAACCAATTTGAAATATGGCAATATGATTCAGTTGTTTTTAGTGCGACATTTTGGAAGTTTTTTAGGTGGGGTTTTCCAATGTAATTTCTCTAAAATCTGGCAAAAATTTATTGAAATCACAAATTTGATGGGTAACCCCTGCACAATCCAAGTGATCTAGAGGTTTTTCAGGTGCTGAATTCATATATATAGTCAAAAAAATCAGTTTAAATAAAATAAATCAAAATTTCACTTCAAAATTTTCCACCAGATTTCAACACCGGAAAATCCAAAAAATCAAGCTAACAATAACTCAACACTGGAACACACTAAAAATAAATGCAAACAAGATAGGCTGCATGGTAGCTAGTCCCTGCCTAGCTGTTCCGGCCACCACCAGCCAGAGAGCCATCTAAGCCACTTGCGATCCTTTGCAGGTTCGATCTGATCCTTTGCAGGTTAGGCAGTTCAGAGAAAGGCAAGAGCTGCTCTAGCAAAGCCTTTACAGGTTAGCCGAAGGCCCTTGCAGGTTAGGCAGTTTAGAGAAAAGGCAATAGCCGAACCTTTACAGGTTAGCCGAGAGGCAATAGTCGAACCTTTATAGGTTAGCCGAAGGCTCTATGTTATTCGCCTTCATAGATGTGTGTACTTCATATCAGTTGAAGCCAAAAGTCAATTGACAAATTAGTCAAGCATACAAAAATATCCAAATCTATTGAATGAGTCAGATACTGTAAAAGCCACATGACAAGATATGATAATTATGCTTTAAGAAGATATATGTTTCTGGAGTCATATGTAAAAGAAGAAGTGACATGAAAGATGTGGCCCATAGGTCCATTTTCACAAGGTTCCCCAGTGGTCATGAAATAGCCGTAACGACATGGATATTGCCAAACTAAATAATATAAAGCCACCTACAATCCTTTACAGGTTCGATCTGATCCTTTGCAGGTTAGGCAGTTCAGAGAAATGCAAGAGCCGCTCTAGCAAAGCCTTTAAAGGTTAGCCGAAGGCCCTTGCAGGTTAGGCAGTTTAGAGAAAAGGCAATAGCCGAGAGGCGGTTTTGGTTATGTAAACAACTAACATGGGTGGACCTATGCCTTTCCATGTCATGTCATGTTCTTTTCAATCGGCAGTTTGGAAACACTAGGCTTAATGTAAACATTGAGACTGACTATGATTGGAAATCGGCTATGATCTATTGCTCTGTTGGCTATGTCAGATGCTTGCACTGTAGCTATGAGACTGGCTATGATTGGCAGCTCTAGTAAATGACACCTCCTTATCGGTACTGGCTTTCAACTATGATCGACGCCTTGAGGCAATGACCTTGTAACAATGAAAAGAGAGTTGCACTGACTGAGTAGAGCTTCCCAAGAATAGACTTATTTCTGGCACTGAGAAGAGTTAATAACAACAATGGCTGACTAGAGTTGCCTTGATCAGCTAGCACTGACTCGCTGAAGACTAATAGCGGATATTTCTGTATCTGCAAGTTCTCGACCCTCCTATCAGCAGATAAGCCTCAAGGAGGAGCTAACCGGAGCTAACTGCTAATGGTGGTTCCCTGGCTTTGACTAGTAACCGTCTGTTCACATGCATAGCGCAAGATTATAATGTGCCAATTCAAGCATTCACAGGCCGGCCGGCATATCTGTCTGTAGTGGGTCGAATGCAGCTAACCGGAGCTAACTGATAATGTTGGTGCCCTGGCTTTGACTAGAAATTTGGACCTACAACAAGCAAACTACCCAGTCCTGGATCGTTGGAACTGCTTGGGATTTCTTCAGTATTTCCTCCCATACAAAACGAAGGATTCCTTGCGCAATATTATTTCTTGAGAACATGCTAATTGTTGAACCTCTCGATAGTATGCACTTTGCTTGTTGTGGGAGTGAATATGAGTGACAACATTATCACAAGTTTTATGGTTAGATATTGCATAGTCTCACTGGAAAAAATTGAATAAAAGTATATCTTATTTGTCACAAGGAAAAAGTTCAGATGTATCACTGTGTACATAGGTTTCATTGATCAATAACACTATCCAAATGATCAACGAATATTATAAATAGTGGACATCTTGTCTACTCGATGTTTAATGCAATTGGGTTCGCGATTCTTTATTTTTTCAAATCCACTTTAGGGACGTGGTAGGCGTAGTTGAAAAGTTGGCCCTCCTTGCAAAAATGGAAACTGCCAGAGACCCCTCTATATTATACTTGTGGATCTTCTTTATATTGCAGTTTGTCGTCATCAACAGTGAGTCGAATGCAGCCTCAAGCAGCAGCTAACCGGAGCTAACTGGTAAATGAAATATACAAACCCCTGCCATATTTTGTGCACACGGAAACCCACTGTAAATTGGTATCGAAAGCCTTGGCCATAGTTATTGCCATTCTGTAAGAATGTGAAGAACATCTCACAGCGCACATTGAAACTTTCCACGCACGGTTTTTATTTTGGATGTTGTATATATAAACATTTACTATGTAACCTGAAATGTTTTATTTTTTGGATTTTAATTGGTTATATTTTTATTTATTTATTTAAAAGTATATTTTTGAATAAGTCAGAGCATAGAAAAACCAAATTTAATGTAGGGCCCGTGTAGCATTGTCGTTAACGAAATTTGAGCCTCGACTTTACGAAATTGCGCAGCAAACGACCGACCAATTGCACAGATCAACCATCAATCGACACGTTGACCCTTACTCAATTGAAATCTATGAAACAAGTATATGATAGTTTAAAATGAGTCTAATAGCTAACTTTGCAAGAAAATGACATTTGGTATGCCAAGTTTCTGTGCGAACAACATACGTGTTAATAGCCAGAGGACTCAATTACAACAACCTGACACTTATGCTTTCAGATGGTCATCCACAACGAGTATCGCCGAAAGCACAGAAACTGCGATCGATACTGAGGTTTGTCAATGCTGGTGCTATAAATGCTTAGGTTCGATCAACAAGAGAAAAAGTTGGGTCTCGATCACCTGGAACATCATAATCTGAATCACGAAGGTCTAGATCTCTACCAGCATCACGAAGATAAGGAACTGGGCCTCGTTATGGATATAGATCTGAACCCGGTGGCTCTGGATCTTTACTTGGTGTATCTAGTGCTCGTACTGGTTAATCCGGCACTGATCGAAGGGAAAAAAGGGAAGGATAGGGTGAACCTGAAACACAGTAGCTGAGCGATTGGCGTGCAGGAAAGATGGCGTCTATTGCACATTTATAGCGGGAGGTTTTACCGCTTCTTAGACAATAGGGGTACACTCAGGTGGTTGCAGGGCTTACACGAGTGTCCTAAATTTCAACCCGGCGATGCCTGCGAGGCAGTGGAACTATGGAGTAGACATATAGTGGGTTGCACCGTTGGAGCCTTCTTGTAAAATTTAGGAAGATTGTGACCAGAACTCTGCTTGCTCGCCCATTCTCAGTTTCACAAATTCTGTTAACACAAATGAACTTGAGGATGTCGATTTTTCTAGCTTCAATGTCTAAGACTAAGGTCAGAGTGGAGACTGAAGCTACTGGTCCTGGATAAACCTGTGCTTCAACAGGCTCTGCTTCTAGATCTTGCCCACGAAGGTATTGGTCTTTATCTCTAAATTCAGAATCCCAATCAAAAGCATGAGGGAAAAATGTAAATATACAGGTTTAAAAAATTGTGCTCTCTAATTTCTAATAAATATGCATTCTCTGAGTCAATTAAATGGTTCTATAAATCAGATATATGAACACAATAAAAAAAAAGTGGACTAAAATTGTTAACTCCTTATCCTACTTAATAGGTTTCTGAGACAAATAGATAGTTCTTTCACCTGAACTGATCAGTCCCTGTTCCACAAACTTTCCACCGTACCAAAAATCCAAAGCCCAAGTCAAGAATGTTAGGCTTTGAGCACTTGCTATTCCAAAACTAGCTAATCACGGCTATCTCAGGCCCTCCTTAAGAGTCCCCCATTGGGTAGCTGCGAATAGTGCTAAGACCGTGTCTTTGGAACACAATGTTGTGATTGTTCTGTGGTTTGCCACTGCTTCTGCTGCCATTTGGCTGCCCCGATTTTGGGCCTTTCTAGATTTGCTGGACATGCTTGTCAATAAAAATTTTCGAGTGTAAAAACAAAGAGACATGATGATTATGTTTCATAAATTTTCTGTTCTGCTAGGAAAACAATATCAATGAAAAGCAAATCTCTCTGTTTAAAAGATGAACATATTGATTTGAGTTTGCACAGTTGTCACAAATGCAAGTATAAAGAAAAGTAATGAAACAATGAAAAGAAAATCTCTCCTTTTAAAAGATGAATATATTGATTTGAGTTTGCATAGTTGTAGCAAATGCAAGTAGAAAGATAAAGTAATGAAAGAATGATTATTTTGAATATTTGTGAAAGAATTTTATTTTAGTATATCCTCATACATTAAAAGGGAAAATTGACCAAAGAAGATAATTGCCATTGTTTGGAAAATATGAAGATAATTAAAACTAATTAAATTGAGGAAGGATTACCAGGTTATGGTCTAGTGCTTGTTAATTATCAAGCTTCAAACTTTGGCAAGCACAAAGCCATGTGTTAGAAGTTTGGTAAAGCTTGACAAGATTCATGTGCAACATTAATTAATAAAACAGATTAAAAGGAAATGGGAAAGAGCCGCTCTAGCAGAGCCTTTACAGGTTAGACAAAGGCCCTTGCAAGTTAGGAAGTTTAGAGAAAAGGCAATAACCTAGAAGCGATAGCCGAACCTTTACAGGTCAGATATTGTAAAAGCCACATGACAAGATATGATAATTATGCTTTAAGAAGATATATGTTTCTGGAGTCATATGTAAAAGAAGAAGTGACATGAAAGATGTGGCCCATAGGTCCATTTTCACAAGGTTCCCCAGCGGTCATGAAATAGACGTAATGACATGGATATTGCCAAACTAAATAATATAAAGCCACTTGCGATCCTTTGAAGGTTCGATCTGATCCTTTGCAGGTTAGGCAGTCCAGAGAAAGGCAAGAGTCACTCTAGCAGAGCCTTTACAGGTTAGCCGAAGACCCTTGTAGGTTAGGTAGTTTAGAGAAAAGGCAATAGCCGTGAGGCGATTTTTAGTTATGTAAACAAATAACATGGGTGGACCTGTGCCTTTCCATGTCATGTCATGTTCTTTTCAATCGGCAGTTAGGAAACACTGAGCTTAATGTAAACATTGAGACTGGCTATGATTGGCAATCGGCTATGATCTATTGCTCTGTTGGCTATGTTAGATGCTTGCACTGCAACTATGAGACTGGCTATGATTGGCAACTCTAGTAAATGACACTTCCTTATCGGTACTGGCTTTCAACTATGATCGACGCCTTGAGGCAATGACCTTGTAAAAATCAAAAGAGAGTTGCACTGACTGAGTAGATCTTCCCAAGAATAGAATTATTTCTGGCATTAAGAAGAGTTAATAACAACAATGACTGACTAGAGCTGCCCTGATCAGCTAGCACTGACTGGCTGAAGACTAATCAACAGATATTTCTGTATCTGCAAGTTCTCGACCCTCCTATCAGCGAATAAGCCTCAAGGAGCAACTAACCGGAGCTAACTGCTAATGGTGGTGCCCTGGCTTTGACTAGTAACCGTCCATTGACATGCATAGCACAAGACTATAATGTGCCAATTCAAGCATTCGCAGGCCGGCTGGCATATCTGTCTATAGTGGGTTAAATGCAGCCTCAAGGAGCAGCTAACCGGAGCTAACTGGTAATGTTGGTGCCCTGGATTTGACTAGAAATTTGGACCTACAGCAAGTAAACTACCCAGTCCTGGATCGTTGGAACTGCTTGGGATTTCTTCAATATTGCCTCCCATACGAAACGAAGGATTCCTTGCGCAATATTATTTCTTGAAAACAGGCTAATTGTTGAACCTCTTGATAGTATGCACTTTGCTTGTTGTGGGAGTGAATATGAGTGACAACATTAACACAAGTTTTATGGTTAGATATTGCATAGTCTCACTGGGAAAAATGAATAAAAGTATATCTTATTTATCACAAGGAAAAAAATTCAGATGTATCACTGTGTACACAGGTTTCATTGATCAATAGCACTATCCAAATGATCAACGAATATTATAAATAGTGGACAGCTTGTCTGCTCGATGTTTAATGCAATTGGGTCCGCGATTCTTTATTTTTTCAAATCCACTTTAGGGACGTGGTAGGCGTAGTTGAAAAGTGGGCCCTCCTTGCAAAAAATGGAAACTGCCGGAGACCCCTCTATATTATACTTGTGGATCTTATTTATATTGCAGTTTGTCGTCATCAACAGTGAGTCGAATGCAGCCTCAAGCAGCAGCGAACCGGAGCTAACTGGTAAATGAAATATACAAAACCCTGCCATATTTTGTGCACACGGAAACCCACTGTAAATTGGTATTGAAAGTCTTGGCCATAGTTATTGCCATTCTGTAAGAATGTGAAGAACATCTCACAGCGCACACTGAAACTTTCCACGCACAGTTTTCATTTTCGATGTCGTATATATAAACATTTACTATGTAACCTGAAATGTTTTATTTTTTGGATTTTAATTGGTTATATTTTTATTTATTTATTTAAAAGTATATTTTTGACTAAGTCAGAGCATAGAAAAACCAAATTTAATGTAGGGCCCATGTAGCATTGTCGTTGAAGAAATTTGAGCTTCAACTTTACGAAATTGCGTAGCAACCGACCGACCAATTGTACAGATCAACCATCAATCGACACGTTGACCCTTACTCAATTGAAATCTATGAAACAAGTATATGATAGTTTAAAATGAGTATAATAGCTAACTTTGCGAGAAAACGACATTTGGTATGCCATGTTTCCGTGCGTACAACATACGTGTTAATAGCCAGAGGACTCAATTACAACAACCTGACACTTATGCTTTTAGATGGTCATCCACAACGAGTATCACCGAAAGCACAGAAACTACAATCGATACTGAGGTTTGTCAATGCTGGTGCTATAAATTCTTATGTTCAATCAACAAGAGAAAAATTTCGGTCTTGATCACCTGGAACATCATAATCTGGATCACGAAGGTCTGGATCTCTACCAGCATCACGAACATAAGGAACTGGGCCTCATTATGGATATGGATTTGAACCCGGTGGCTCTGGATCTTTACCTGGTGTATCTGGTACTCGTACTGGTTAATCTGGCACTGAGCGAAGGGAAAAAAGGGAAGGATAGGGTGAACCTGAAACGCGGTAGCTAAGCGATTGGCGTGCAGGAAAGATGGTGTATGTTGCACATTTATAGCGGGAGGTTTTACCGCTTCTCATACAATAGGGGTACACTCAGGTGGTTGCAGGGCTTACACGAGTGTCCTAAATTTCAACCCGGCGATGCCTGCGAGGTAGTGGAACTATGGAGTAGAGATACAGTGGGCTGCACCGTTGGATCCTTCTTGTAAAAGTCGGGCAGACTGTGACCAGAACTCTGCTTGCTCGCCCATTCTCAGTTTCACAAATTCTGTTAACACGAATGAACTTGAGGATGTCAAGTTTTCTAGCTTCAATGTCTAAGACTAAGGTCAAAATGGAGACTGAAGCTACTGGTCCTGGATAAACTTGTGCTTCAACAGGCTCTGCTTCTAGATCTTGCCCACGAAGGTATGGGTCTTTATCTCTAAATTGAGAATCCCAATCAAAAGCATGAGGGAAAAATGTAAATATACAGGTTCAAAAAACTGTGCTCTCTAATTTCTAATAAATATGCATTCTCTGAGTCAATTAAATGGTTCTGTAAATCAGATATATGAACACAATAAAAACAAAGTGGACTAAAATTGTTAACTCCTTATCCTACTTAATAGGTTTCTGAGACAAATAGATAGTTCTTTCACCTGAACTGATCAGTCCCTATTCCACAAGGTTTCCACCGTACCAAAAATCCAAAGCCCAAGTCAAGAATGTTAAGCTTTGAGCACTTGCTATTCCAAAACTGGCTAACCATGACTGTCTCAGGCCCTCCTTAAGAGTCCCCCATTGGGTAGCTGCGAATAGTGCTAAGACTGTGTCTTTGGAACACAATGCTGTGATTGTTCTGTGGTTTGCCACTGCTTCTGCTGCCATTTGGCTGCCCCGATTTTGGGCCTTTCCAGATTTTCTAGACATGCTTGTCAACAGAACTTTTCAGGTGTAAAAACAAAGAGACATGATGATTATGTTTCATAAATTTTCTGTTCTGCTAGGAAAACAATTTCAATGAAAAGCAAATCTCTCCGTTTAAAAGATGAACATATTGATTTGAGTTTGCACGGTTATAACAAATGCACGTATAAAGAAAAGTAATGAAACAATGAAAATAAAATCTCTCCTTTTAAAAGATGAATATATTGATTTGAGTTTGCATAGTTGTAGCAAATGCAAGTAGAAAGATAAAGTAATGAAAGAATGATTATTTTGAATATTTGTGAAAGAATTTTATTTTAGTATATCCTCGTACATTAAAAGGGAAAATTGACCAAAGAAGATAATTGCCATTGTTTGGAAAATATGAAGATAATTAAAACTAAAGAAATTGAGGAAGGATTAATGGGTTGTGGTCTAGTGCTTGTTAATTATCAAGCTTCAAACTTCGGCAAGCACAAAGCCATGCGTTAGAAGTTTGGTCAAGCTTGACAAGATTCATGTGCAACATTAATTAATAAAACAGATTAAAAGGAAATGGGAAAGAGCCGCTTTAGCAGAGCCTTTACAGGTTAGCTGAAGTCCCTTGCAGGTTAGGCAGTTTAGAGAAAAGGCAATAGCCGAGAGGCGATAGTCGAACCTTTACAGGTTAGCCGAGAGGCAATAGACGAACCTTTACAGGTTAGCTGAAGGCTCTGTGTTATTCGCCTTCATAGATGCGTGTACTTCATATCAGTTGAAGCCAAAAGTCAATTGACAAATTAGTCAAGCATACCAAAATATCCAAATCTATTGAATGAGTCAGATACTGTAAAAGCCACATGACAAGATATGATAATTATGCTTTAAGAAGATATATGTTTCTGGAGTCATATGTAAAAGAAGAAGTGACATGAAAGATGTGGCCCATAGGTCCATTTTCACAAGGTTCCCCAGCGGTCATGAAATAGCCGTAATGACATTGGTATTGCCAAACTAAATAATATAAAGCCACATGCGATCCTTTGCAGGTTCGATCTGATCCTTTGCAGGTTAGGCAGTTCAGAGAAAGGCAAGAGCCGCTCTAGCAGAGCCTTTACAGGTTAGCCAAAGGCCCTTGCAGGTTAGGCAGTTTAGAGAAAAGGCAATAGCCGAGAGGCGGTTTTGGTTATGTAAACAACTAACATGGGTGGACCTGTGCCTTGCCATGTCATGTCATGTTCTTTTCAATCGGCAGTTAGGAAACACTGGGCTTAATGTAAACATTGAGATTGGTTATGATTGGCAATCGGCTATGATCTATTGCTCTGTTGGCTATGTCAGATGCTTGCACTGTAGCTATGAGACTGGCTATGATTGGAAGCTCTAGTAAATGGCACCTCCTTATCGGTACTGGCTTTCAACTATGATCGACGACTTGATGCAATGACCTTGTAACAATGAAAAGAGAGTTGCACTGACTGAGTAGAGCTTCCCAAGAATAGACTTATTTCTGGCACTGAGAAGAGTTAATAACAACAAAGAATGACTAGAGTTGCCCTGATCAGATAGCACTAACTGGCTGAAGACTAATTAGCGGATATTTCTGTATCTGCAAGTTCTCGACCCTCCTATCAGCGGATAAGCCTTAAGGAGCAGCTAACCGAAGCTAACTGCTAATGGTGGTGCCCTGGATTTGACTAGTTACCGTCCGTTCACATGTATAGCTCTAGACTATAATGTGCCAATTCAAGCATTCGCAGGCCGACCGACATATCTGTCTGTAGTGGGTCGAATGCAGCCTCAAGGAGCAGCTAACCGGAGCTAACTAGTAATGTTGGTGCCCTGGCTTTGACTAGAAATTTGGACCTACAGCAAGCAAACTACCCAATCCTGGATCGTTGGAACTGCTTGGGATTTCTTCAATATTGCCTCCCATACGAAACGAAGGATTCCTTGCGCAATATTATTTCTTGAGAACAAGCTAATTGTTGAACCTCTCGATAGTATGCACTTTGCTTGTTGTGGGAGTGAATATGAGTGATAACATTATCACAAGTTTTATGGTTAGATATTGCATAGTCTCACTGGGAAAAATGAATAAAAGTATATGTTATTTGTCACAAGGAAAAAAATTCAGATCTATCACTGTGTACACAGGTTTCATTGATCAATAGCACTATCCAAATGATCAACGAATATTATAAATAGTGGACAACTTGTCTGCTCGATGTTTAATGCAATTGGGTCCGCGATTCTTTATTTTTTCAAATCCACTTTAGGGACGTGGTAGGTGTAGTTGAAAAGTGGGCCCTCCTCATAAAAAATGGAAACTACCAGAGACCCCTCTATATTATACTTGTGGATCTTCTTTATATTGCAGTTTGTCATCATCAACAGTGAGTCGAATGCAGCCTCAAGCAACAGCTAACCAGAGCTAACTGGTAAATGAAATATACAAAACCCTGCCATATTTTGTGCACACGGAAACCCACTGTAAATTGGTATCGAAAGTCTTGGCCATAGTTATTGCCATTCTGTAAGAATGTGAAGAACATCTCACAACGCACACTGAAACTTTCCACGCACGGTTTTTATTTTCGATGTCGTATATATAAACATTTACTATGTAACCTGAAATGTTTTATTTTTTGGATTTTAATTGGTTATATTTTCATTTATTTATTTAAAAGTATATTTTTGAATAAGTCAGAGCATAGAAAAACCAAATTTAATGTAGAGCCCGTGTAGCATTGCCGTTGAAGAAATTTGAGCTTCGACTTTACGAAATTGCGCAGTAACCGACCGACCAATTGCACAGATCAACCATCAATCGACACGTTGACCCTTACTCAATTGAAATCTATGAAACAAGTATATGATAGTTTAAAACGAGTCTAATAGCTAACTTTGCGAGAAAACAACATTTGGTATGCCACGTTTCCGTGCGTACAACATACTTGTTAATAGCCAGAGGACTCAATTACAGCAAACTGACACTTATGCTTTCAGATGGTCATCCACAACGAGTATCGTCGGAAGCACAGAAACTGCGATCGATACTGAGGTTTGTCAATGCTGGTGCTATAAATGCTTATGTTCAATCAACAAGAGAAAAAGCTGGGTCTCGATCACCTGGAACATCATAATCTGGATCATGAAGGTCTGGATCTCTATCAACATCACAAACATAAGGAACTAGGCCTCGTTATGGATATGGATTTGAACCCGGTGGCTCTGGATCTTTACCTGGTGTATCTGGTGCTCGTACTGGTTAATCCGGCACTGAGCGAAGGGAAAAAAGGGAAGGATAGGGTGAACCTGAAACGCAGTAGCTGAGTGATTGGCGTGCAGGAAAGATGGTGTTTGTTGCACGAGCGTTAGTGATTACATTTCGTAGAAGCAATATCAAATCACCGCCATTATAATGTTTTAAATAGACTCTAAACATAACTGTATATGATTTAACATGCTATTCATAATTGTATATGATTGAACTAGCTATTCATGATGCCAACGAAGGAATATGCTGCTAGAATCCTGAAATTTCAAAGAACAGTTAGTCCTCTGTTGTAGAGTTTGTTACTGCTATGAATAACCAGAGAAAAAGCATATAGGAAAAATGATGTGAAAATTTGGTATTCAATTTACTACAGTACAGTAACGCTAATCATGGATGGTCTGCAGGTCATCGACAGCAGGAGACGGCGATATCTGGATCCACGGCCAACACGCCTCTGATCTGCAACACAGAAACAATCAGTGAAATTGCAGAAAAGTCGACTACAAAGCGTTGCAATTTTTAGCAGAGATAGTGCTTTTTATAAGCCATACTTCCTATTTCTATTGCAGTATTCGTGGCACCACCATGCAACGTGTAGTTGTAGTGTTTGTGTCACCATCTTGAAAGGTGTAGGTGGCAATTACAAGGCGGTGGCAGTGGAAACCATGATGAAGGTGTACAAAAAACTTTATTTAAGTTTCTTGTCGGGTATACATATCTAAGCTCTCGTCCTTTAATGCTAGCATTAATCTCCACTTCTCCACTTCCCAAATAATGAAAACAACGGAAGTAGAAAATAGCATATGCTTTTGGCCTCTTCGCCTCGGGAAGAGGCCAAATAAGATGATGAAACAAGCTACCATATAGTTAACAGACGCAACTGCTTGCATAAGCCACACACTCAGTGTATAAACCGCGTGAATTAATGCTAAATATCGCCAAACCGATTACTATAGTCTCTGGCCATTGCCAGATGGCAGGGACTAATAAAACACTATGAAATGGATTGTTAATACTACTTTCGTAAACTTTGAAGCTGCATTCTGTCTCTTGAGCTCTTCATTGACGGCGCGAGGACCAAGTAATGGAGAAGTAACACAATATAATGTACAGCATAAAATTCCTCCTGCAAAACTTTTCCGGCGATAAAGGTTTTAGTACACCAACGTCCGTCTACGTTAATGGAGACGGAAAGGTGAACCCGACCTGACAGGTAAGTAGATTTTGCGAATCTGCAATCGGGATAAGGGTTTTCGTTTGGGGAACGCACATATAGTGGCTCACAAACAATTAGTCAGGGAAAGAATACACCTACCTCACACCATTTTAAACTCCAGATATAATTTAGGTTCCAAGAGATTTCTTGGACTTCCAACAACAGTTGGTATTCTTACTAGCGAACTCTTACCAATTAGGTGTCCAGCTATATCCCTAAGCCATTAGAAGGATAATTAAAAAGCCCCTACCACATCATTTTTAATAATTTCAAAATATAATAGTTCATGTTAAAACAAACCTAATCACCTTATTATTATTGGTCACTATACCACACTCTTAGGGAAAATTGAACCACAATTATTCATGGAGAGGACTAACGAATCCATTAAAAGGAAGAGAGTAATACATGTAAATATAATAAATAACCAACTTTGTCAATGTAACTCAAAAGCATATGAAATGGTATTTACAAGTGCAAATGTCTAATGTCTAATGCATATCTTAAATAGAAAAACATATATTGGAAAAATGATAAATAGAAAAATAACTTAAACAAATAAGACAATGAAATAGGAATTGATGGTTTATATAAGGGGTGAGAAAGGAAAATCATTCTACTAGAAAAAAGGGGTTCAATCTAACCACTAAAAAAGGACAATAAAGATGTTCATCAAAATTAATGGAGAAGCATGTTGTTGGTGAGAAGGGGCCATTATGTTTGTCAATCTTGCTTTAGTGGACAATTATGTAGATAAGTGTATGATTATACATAATCCTATTGTAAGTGCCCATCATTAATTAAGTTGCAAAAGGGTGACGGATCCTCACTTATGAGGTGTTTATGGTTTGACTAGTGGTTTAGTGGGCCACATTTATTGAGGTAGTTGTCTCTAGACAATATATAATAGAGCATTGTATAGCATTTATATATAATGTAGCATTTAAAGTGGAGTATTTTCCTTTAAGGTTTTTTTCCACTCTATATGTGGTGTAACGTTGTCCTTTTAATGATTCACATCTTGATTATATTTAGTTTAGTTTTATGTGATTGATTTTTTGTTTGCGGCATGCATTGCTTATGATGTCTAGCTCTATTATGCGAGAATTTACACTTGCTACCCTATTAACGACGATAAAAATGTAATGTTGAGCTTGATGATGCCTTTCAAAAAATGGTGGCTAAGATAGCTAGGTTGGGATATCACAAGCGGAAGTCAAAGGCTAAATCTCTCTTGATATCCAAGGTTAATGAATCCCTAGTGGAAGAGGGAACTATGGGAATGGACCTCTCCGTGAGAGAAAAGTGACTTAATTCAAAGAAGAGATTCCTTAATAGAAAGAAATAGTGACTTATCTTCTTATTTAAATATTGTGCAGAAAATGGTTAGGGTATGTTGATTGCTCTGACAAGATTATGGATCCTTGTCGGTATATCACAATAGATTACTTTCTTCTTTTTCTTCCTTAAATTAATACAACAATGATGGAAAGATAAGGAAGATGGATATAATAAATTTAATTATCTTCTAGCTCCTTTGATCCAATTGTTGAACTATAGGATGAATATTCACGCTCGAACTATTGAAATCCTCACACACATTCAAACAATTAATACCTTACTCACTCCAACAAAATTTCATATATAAAGATAGGTCCAATTAAAGTTAACCACCTACAAATAGTCAAACACTTGCACCAATTCTATTCATAAACAAGATGCATAGCAATAAATACAAATTGATATATAATTATGTAGGGGGAAGATATATCTACATTATATAAATATGATGTTTATAGAAAGATACGATATATTTTCATGTTGCTAGTGACATCATTCACCCACTTTTGTGTTCCTCCTACCTTGACATAATTCGATCTTGCACTCACTTCATATATTTATAAGCTATACAAACGTGAAGCCAAATGTGGCTATAGAGAACCCTAATAATCTATATCAAATTTGTAGAAAACAATATAGGGTTTCTTTAGAGTAGATGGCATTAAAGCATTATCCTAGTTTTTTAGCTTGCTAATGAAGTGAATCCTTTGCATCCATGAACCTCCAATTTATACATGAGAAATAAATTTTAGTTGGTTATGATTGAAATCAAGTACATACAAGTTTACATGTCCTATGTATCCCATTCAAATATTATCCATTTCATTCTTTCGATAGAAATTTAGTGCATTTTGAAGATGCCCAATTGTTGTTTTTTAACATAATGTGGGCACCTACAGGTTTCTTCTATTAAGAGAATTTTGAGATATGAAATGAGCCTCCTAAAAGATATAATAAAATATTATGAGTTAGTCATTTTATGGGGAGATGTATTTACAACTCACTCTTTGCATTACAATCCATGTAACTAGAATTAACTTAAATTGAAAAGTTGTTGAAAATAAAATTAAAAAAATAAATAATATTAATGTAAGTAAAAGGAAGATGTCACTATAAATAAAAAGTGAATTTTTGCGATCATTATTCTTAAATAAGTAATGCCTTTGATTTATGTACTTAAACAATTAAGAACTTAAAATAAAAAATAACTATTAATTTATAACTTTTTAATTAATCCTAATTATGTGGTTAACCTGAAAGACATTTATTTATATATTATAGATTATTAATTAAAATTAAAATTACTTAATAACTTAAATAATTAAAACATTATAAAAATTCCCCAAACATGGTGTTGGAACTAATGCCAAGGGATAGGGGGGAGCCCACTACCCTGTCACCTCCCATTGTATTTAAGAGGGGGATGACGTGGTTTTCCCACCCCATGCATTCACACATGTAAACATTTACATTCCTTTGCATTAAGATGGCATTTCTCATTCTCATCATGAGCTCTTGGCTCTTTTGTCGTGGCTTTGTGTTATTCTATAATTTCAGTGATGTTTCCCATACGCAAGTGGGATATTTCCACAACTGCACTAGCTTTGTGGAAGTTCTGCCGCATGGAGGTCCAAGTCCTACAGTGAGCCCTAGGGTTTTGGAAGTAGTCGCAGTTAGGGTCAAAGCTGGAATGAGTGGCATATGGGGAAGAAAGGCATATTTCCTATAACACTTCAACGCCTGGTGGGTGGATAGTCATGGGGTAAATCTTTTTATGTCCAATCCCCGAGGAAGTTCAATCCATTTGTATATGCGTAGTGGAATCTTATGGTCTGTAGGGTGTCTTGGTGATGTGGGAATCAATTAGCATGCCCTTGATTGTATGGTTGATAGACCTAGCTGGAGCTACTCCCTGTATGCCCTTCCTCTACCATTGTTCTAGCTAATACTATCGCTAGACCAACTTGGAAGTCGAACGTTAATTTTTTTTCTGACTCTGTCCTAGTTTCTTTCGTTTTTCCTCATTGGCATGTCCCTCTACTGGGGGGTTTCTTTCACTATGTCTATCATTCCTTTGAGCAATATGACCCATTAGCATATGTGCTCTTACTAAGACCTAGAGGTTGAGGTGTTTATGGAAAACCTCAAGCTTAGACACAAGCTAAGACAACTACAACTATTTTCCATTCCTCCAGTTCTCTAGAAACCCAAGAGGAATGTGTTAGTTAGAAACCTTAACCACTAATGATCACCAAGCCTACTTTGACTATGAAATCTAAACTAAAGGAGCTAACTGGGTTGCAGACCTTGGCCATACTAGGGGAAGATAAAACCAATATCTCAATTTTTTCACCCTCCATTAGCAAATGAAGGTGCTCCTGAGAAGGGTTCTCAAAGAAAAGTATGAGGACCACAATGAAATTATAGCATGCCTTAATGAAATCTAGCCAGTCTAATGCCACCAACACTCTTGCTTAGTTAGCCTTGATGCTCGCCTAAATCACATAGAAGGTCATCTACAATGTGGCATCAAGCTTTAGCTATAGTAGGCACAAGCAGCTAGATCTGGCCCCAGTAACATCATTTGATAATGTTGTTAGCCTAGCCTTTTGGCTCATGCTTTTTAATTTTAGTGAATTAGTTTATTTTAGTAGATGTATAGCTAGCTATAATTAGCAATTGATATTTTGTATATATATCCTAGTGCATATTAGAAATTTGGATGCAAGTTAAAAATATTTTTTGGATGATTTTAGATGATGAACAATTGATCTCAATGTTCGCAAATTTAATTTCCCTTATTACAAACCATGACAATGTACCGTTTTA